>KK115067.1:208876-234808 GCA_000611955.2 Stegodyphus mimosarum | reverse complement strand
CTTTTTTTTTTTTTTTTTACCAATGGCTGGCCCTCAGTCAACTTTGGCTTGGACACTACTAACTCCAGAAGTGGTGGTCACTTATTATTATTATGGAGGTACCTAATAGGTGGGCCACTTTTGTCTCCTATGAAGGAACGGACAATTACAACCATGCCTTCTCCCGGAATCAAACCCAAGCCCTTTGGTAACGTAACCAGCTCCCCTAACCACTATACCATCGGGGCAGTATAGTGTGAGCACAATCGGGCGTATTCGAGAGATCCAGGTGCGAGTTCCAGCGAGGACATTGCACATTTTTCACATATCCTTTTTCAATATAACCTAATAGCTCTACAGTGGCTCCCGAACTAAGAGGTAGTGGGTGATAATTCGTCATCACCAGAATCTGGGGATTAGGTCTCCTAAGGGGGAGTATATACGATATTTTCTCTCGCCGTCCAGCATGGCTTCGGGGTGTAGCGGTAGCACACTCGGCGCGTATTCCAGAGGTGCAGGTTTGAGTCCCGACGAGGGCATTGAACCTTTTTCATATCTCCTGCTTCAAAATAACCTAATGTCTCTAAACGTTATTTATCTTACTGCTGCTGTTACGTTATTCGAATACGACAAAGTCCTCGTGGGCTGTGCCGTTTGAAGTAACCTAACCTAATCTAACCGCAGACTTTTTTAAAAAATTATTCTTAAAAACAATTGGTAGTGAAGCTTGATTCATATAGTATGTTGCTGATACTTAGGTACTTCCTCATTGATATAGACTCTGTTATTTAAATCCTGCTACCATACGTCACAAATCGTAGCCAAACAGCGGGCAGTCTTAGCCACGGCTACGTATAGTCCGCCCGTCACGAGAAGAGTTCTGAACAAGGTTACCGTTTTATCTCAGCCCATTAACAAGAGGTATAATAAAGCTGAAGTTTAGCAGCTGTATGGTGGAAGTCCTTGGGATGAAAAACGTTTTTTATGCTTTAGCAAAAAATAACGCGAAACAGCGGCTGCCACATATTGTATGCAAGAAGTAAACATTTTTGCTAGGCAATTTTACAAAATTTTTTTCAGTGTCTTTTAAAAAATGAGAGCCATAATAATAACGAAATAACGTCGTTTATTCAGACAGTGTCACGATAATCGTCGTAAAGTAGCACGTGTGTCTGTCGCAGTTCTTGAGCGTCAGCATGACCAGCTGTATTTTACGTTTGATTAATTTACTTTTGCTACAAATGCCCATGTCTGATGAAGGACGTGAATAAGAGCTATAAGTAAGATAGGCGTAGGATCGAACCTAACTAGGTTCGAAAGCATCTCGGTTCGCGCACTATTGATACGGCAGCTCAAACATCGGTTTCGATCCTATTGGATATTTGATATAGGGCGCAGCCCAGGTCCCCCTAGCTGGCAAAGCCAGTCTTATGACCAATAATGAGCAGACCCCTCCAGCCAAAAACAAAGAGCCAACGAGCCGTCCGTGTTCCAAATTACCTGAAATCTAAAACTAAATCATTAGCATAAATTGAGTTTTCATTCTTTTCTAAAAATAAACCTCCAGGAAATCAGGCCCGAGCTTTAAGTAACTTGAAAAGTTAAAAATAAAAGAGAAAACATAATAAACCAAACAAGCAAGTATAAATCATGGTTGCAAACCATTAAACTCCTAAAAAGTCACACTCACATAAACGAAGTTAGGAAAATGATAATCAAACACGGTTAGTAAAATAATAAAAAGACAATACATAACTCACTCATACAACACATAAACAAACAAAAAAATTAAAAGATCTTCAGTTCACTATGCCTATTTCAGTATTATTTTCATTTACTATTCTCATTATCTCTTCCGCATATATATTCAAATATCGACTTCTTTCTTTTATGTTTTGCTCATTTATAACACCAAATTTCTTCCTAACCCTTTCTGTTAATATACACTCTTCCACAAAATGGGCTGCATTACCATATTTTCCACACATTAAACATTGATCATTTATCCGGCAATTAAATCGTTTTAAATAGGCCGGGAATCTGCCATGGTTTGTTATAACCTGTATTGTATCTATATTATTTATAATATTCATTTTTTAGTTTTATTTCTAAAATTTTTAAATATCCTTTGTTTCTATTAGAATTAGTCCATTCCCGAGCCCATTTTTCAATTATATTTTCTTTCATCTTTCTCACTGTACTTCTTCTAGAATCATTAGCATCATCGATAGGCATTATCATTAATATCATCGCAAATATCATATATAATCATTAATATCATTCAAATATCGCCTTCTCCCAGGGCTGCTTCTTTTGCCAACAAATCCGCCCTCTCGTTCCCGGTGACACCAATATGTGCCTTGAACCAATGAAAAAATATACTATTTTTCTTTCTAATTTTATCCTAAATATCTTTTATTCCTATAACGAGTTTATTGCTAAGCTCTGGATTATTCAAACACTGTAAGGCCGAAAGAGCATCTGAGTTAATATGCACTACAGAACTCCGTTCCAAATTTTTGTAAATCTATTTTAACGCTTCTCTAATTGCAATTACTTCGGCTTGATAAACGGAGTTAAGTCCTTTCAACTGATTTTTCCAATTGCATATCTCTGTATCGTAGTAATATATAACATAAGAGAACCAATTCCACCTTCATACCCCGAGCCGTCTGTGTAAAGTCGTCTGTGTCTTAAATCCTATATCGATGTCTAACGCAGCCGTTGATTACGAGCTTTGTCCACATTACGTAAATGTTGGCTTTATATTAGCGTCGATTTTAAGTTATATCGATGATGGAGATGATATATGATATATCACACAATATCGATTGTGTGGGTGAGACGATTCAGCATGCGAGTGAAGCCCTGTACAGGTAATAAATGGGCACTAATTCTTTTACTTGTTATACAAAATTTCTTTCTTACTTCCTCTTACGAAGTAAAGGAAGTATTGTAATCACGAAAAATTCCGGGTACCATATTTCAACGAAAACATCCATTTTGACCGCTATCGAATGCAATTTACCGATGTTGTTGCCTGACATCTGTACGTAAGGACAGAAGAAAGGACTCTCTTTTTTTCCCAAACGAATTTTAAAACTGATTTAAAATGGATTCAAAAGAGAATTTTTTCGTGGCATCTGTACGTACGTACGTACGTATGTACGTATGTATCTCGCATAACTCAAAAACGAGTAGCCTCAGAACGTTCAAATTTTGTATATAGGACTGCTGTAGTATGTAATTGTGCACCTTCCTTTTTGGTGGCAATCGGCTGCACCAAAAGTATATATATATATTACTGTGAAAGAGCGAAATTGGAGAATGTCGACTTTCACCGGAGAATGTCAACATTCACCAAATACGTCGGTGAAAGATCGAATATAACATTGCATTCTTGTACATTCGGACCCTCACCGGTGTATGTCGACAATCACAGATATGCTCTGGTGTAGGTCGAAAAGAGAGGCTCTTTCCCATAAATGCAGTTGTAAAAGCAAGAGCCTCTTGTGCAATTCAAAGTCTCATAATAGTTTAAGTTGTTGCAATTAATCAGATTTGAATCACATAATTTAGTAAGTTTTTTATTACTATTATTTTATTTTCTCATTTACTACGTACTGCATAATTAAGTAAGTTTTTTAACTTCTATTATTTTCCTTTCTCATTTTGAATGTATTGTGTGTTTTAAGTACTTGTGTGTTTTTTCGCGACTGAATTACGGAGAAGAAAATATAATATTCTCATATATTCAACATTCACTATTAGTACATGGTGAATGTCGACATTCACTGGTGTAAGTCAGAAATAAGAGTATTTGGAAAATATTTCGGAAGTACACCAAGCGACTATGTGAATGTTGACATTCACCGGTGAAAGTCGACATTCTCCAGATTTCGGTGTTTAACCGTAACATATATACACTCTGTTACTCGGCTCCGTGAGCTCAGTTTTTTTATTCTTGTACGTTGTTAAATTGTGCATTTTAAGCTTTAAAAATGATTGATTTACGTTGTTCTTATCTTCCGGTTAAGGGTTTTAAACCTTTAGTTAACCTGAGTACAATAGTTGTAGAATTATCAACCATTTGAAAGTTGTTTAAGCGCGACTAAGCGTATTTTTTTTAACCACAGCCGCCACATTTCTTTACATTTGAAACTTAGCAGAATAGTGGATTTGTAGCCAATCTATAGAAACTAAGGTTCGCAACAATAATGATAACGTCTTCTTTTATTGTTGCGAATTATATCATGCTTAATTCATTCTGGAATTATCGTTTAAGTTATTAAATTATCCCATATATTGACTCAGCATAGCATTCATAACAAATTAAGTCAGTTTCTGCCCTTTCAGTGTCTTTTTTCCGAGTGAAACCAAAAGTAAACTTTCAGTTTCGTGCACTGAAAACTCTGCTGTCTTGCCCACTGGTCGAATATTTTGTTTTTGCGTAGAAAATCTAATTTGAATTGTAAAAATTGTTCTTTACATTGTTTTAACTGTACTTACGTTTTATATTTTTCTATATTTTTCAATTTCTAATAAAGATATTTTGATAGATAGATTAGATTAGAGATAGGTTTTATGTAGTTTCGCCTTGTCGCTAAGCGAGAACGGAATTAATTGAATGAGAAATGTATCTCTATTGAAATTCGAGGAAGTAAGTTTATAAGAAATGCAGCAAAAATGCGTATAATTTAATATTCCTTACAAGGAAGTCATGTGGTGTACACATCAGATTTTTTCCTTATCATTTCGATCGTATTTTGTTAACAAAGCGTATCGATTACATATCAGTATTGACCATACAAATGTAATTCAAAACAACAGGTTACGCTGTGCACCGCACCAATCGGAATGGCGTTTAATACGTTAATTTAATAAATAAATAATTAATTATTAATTTAATTTTTGAGAAAGAAAAAGTCACAATTATCATTTAAGATAAAACAAAGATGATAGAATGTGACTAATGAATAGGTTTTACCATCATTAAAAGCACCGGAGTTTTATGTTAGTTGATCATTTTAGTATTTTACCTGTATTACTACTACTTTCATTTACTTTTCAACAGGATGCAAACTAGTTAATGATTTTAATGGTCTGAGTTCTTACGTTTGGCAGACAGCCTTTGGCAGCTATTTGCCAAAGGCTGTCTGCCAAACTTGAGAACTGACCGATTACTCTGTTACGGATTACCTACTTTAGCTTCGCTAGCCACGACTGCTTCGTGAAAATACTTAAGATGATCATATTTGCGCATGTACTTTGCATTTAGTATTTTAATTTGATTTGAACTTTTGTTCTACGTTTTACCGCAAATTGATTTTTTGTTATTGTTATAATTTTTTTTAAATCATCAGACTAATACATAATTAAAACGTAAATTTAAACCTCCATCTGAATTTGTAGTTTTTTTCCTTAGTAGATGCCATGGAACGAAAAGTCATTTGTATTACAGGAGTTAACATCTGAAGTAGTGTGGATTCGATTCTACGTTACTTCATAAGTAATAATTAGTAGTAATTACTTCTTCATAATAACTGCTTCATTATAATTACTTCTTTTTAACAATTACTGCTTAAGAAGGAAAGTGGAAGCGCTAATGCATTATGAATCAACCTTTACCAGATTGAACCCTAATACTTCGGTATGAGAACAACTTTCACTGTCTAACATAAGAAAAATGCTGCTGATTAAATGGAAGTATTAATTAAAGATGAAATGGAACCGTAATACGTCGGTATGGGACAACTTTCACTTTTTACCATAACAATCATGCTGCTGATTAAATGGAAAGTATTAATTAATGATTAAATGTAACCGTAATACTTCGGTATGGGAACAACTTTCACTGCTTACCATAACAATCATGCTACTGCTCAAATGGAAGTACTAATTAATGATGAAATGGAACCGTAATACCTCGGTATGGGAATAACTTTCATTGCCTACCGTAAGAATCATGTTGCTGATTAAATGGGAAGTATTAATTAATGACTAAATGGAGCCGTAATGCTTCGGTATGGGAATAACTTTCACTGCCTACTATAACAATCTTGCTGCTGATTAAATGGGAAGTATTTATCAATGATTAAATGGAATCTTAATCCTTCGATATGATAATAACTTTCACTGCTTACTATTACAATCTTGCTGCTGATTAAATGGGAAGTATTAATCAATGATTAAATGGAACCGTAATATTTCGGTATGGGAACAATTTTCACTCTCTACCGTAACAGTCATGCTACTGATCAGATGGAAGTATTAATTAATGATTAAATGGAACCTTAATACTTCATTATGGAAATAACTTTCACTGTCTACCATAACAATCATGCTGCTGATTAAATGGAAGTATTAATTAATGATTAAAGGGAACCTTAGTACTTCGTTATGAAAATAACTTTCACTGTCTACCATATTAATCATGCTGCTGATTAAATGGGAAGTATTAATTAATGTTTAAATAGAGCTATAATACTTCGGTATGGGAATAACAATCATACCGTGGATTAAATGAAAGTCTTGCAGTCGTAGATTTTTTTTATTTCAAATGAGTTCAGAAAGTTTGGAAGATTGTCTGCTTGAGGGAAAGAACGTTTTCGAGGGGAACTTTCTAAAAGCGTTTGGTTCGCATTCATATCATATGGAGAGTTGACGAATATATTTATGGAGCTAATTGTTTGGCCAGATTTGTAGAATTCAAAGACCAGTATTCTTACCACTCGGCCACTGGTAAACGCTTTTGTAAACTTTGAACAGTGTTGCCAACTTTGAAAAGTTTTGAAAGAAACGTGTAGAGTTATAAGAGACTGAGATATGCGCAGAAAGAAGCAGTTATAAAACATTACACTAAAATGCTTAGAATTAGCTTAGGTACTAGGATTTATTTTTACAAAGTTTTAGTTTAATATTTGTACTCACAACTGCTAAGTTACTACGTTTCAATAATTTGTAAGTAAGTTTTCCTTGAAAGCTGATGTAGAAAATTAAAGCCACGTACCATGTGTCTTTGGAAAGGCATCATCATCTTCTTAAATTAAGTTGTGATTTTTTTCCTATCAAATATTCTACATTGTAATTACTTTGCATTTATTTTTAATTTGCCTACAAATGCATCTTCGAAAAAGCGATATCATTTTCTTAAATTAAGTCGCGAATACTTATCATAAAATATTCCCCATTTCGAATTATTGAGCATTTCTTTTTTAATTTTTATACATCTGCAGTTTCTCTTTGCGGAAGTAAGGGAAAGGAAAAATAAAGAAAATGCCCTGAAATTTTTCTGAGGCTATGGTCCCAAATCAAATTTGGTCATCTGCCGTACGAGATATTGGTTTGCCACATTCTTAGCATGCCTTCGTGGTGTAACAGTTAGCATACTTGGCGCGCATTCGAGAAGTCCAGGTTCGAGCCCGAAGAGGACACTGTTCATTTTTGTGATGGATGGTGATTCTTCATCACTAGTATTTGATGCTTGGGTCCCGTAATTCTCAGTCGCCCTTTAGAAGGGGGAGTATGTAAGGTATTTTCTCCCTCCTTTCTGCATGCCTTCATTGTGTAAAGGTTAGCACATTCGGCGAGTATTAGAGGGGTCCAGGTTCGAGTCACGGCGAGGGCATTGCTCATTTTTCATGTCTCTTGCTTCAAAATGTCCTAATGGCTCTACAGCTCATCTGCGCATGTGGACACCGCAGAGGGAAGGACTACTGGATGTTCAATAACCTTATATAAATATGTTCTTAGAAATAACGGTTGCTTTCAGAGGTGATAGCTGTGAATTGCTTGTGAATTAAAATTTCGCATTGCTACCAAGAACACACATAAAAATTTCTTTATGAAATAGAAAGCGACAATATAACAAGCCTTTTTTTACCGCATGTGTGTGTGTGAAATAAGTCTAAACTTAGTCAATTGGCTGTGAAGTTGTTAAAGCTATTGTTAAGATAAAACGACCGTGAAAAGCGCTACAGAGTAGTTATTGAAAAGTTAATTCTAAGTTAGGGAATGAAATAACTATAGTTAATTCTCGATTAAACATATTAATATCGGTCATGACTTCCACGATTCAATTCCACCCATACCAAAATCAAGGTTAATACGAAAAAGCTGAAAAAGATACAGAAAAGAGGAATAACACATAGTATAATTAACAAATAAAATATTATTAAGAATTTGCCTGTGGTTTCAGACAGTCAAACCTGAAGAATAATTTCATTTCATTACGTAAATTACATCACTTTTCAAAACAAAATGAACTCATTTCAAAATAGAAAGAACAAAGTTTTTCAAGATTAAATTCGATTAAGCACAAAATAAACTCTAAAATTTTCACAGCTTACCATAAAAGCAACAATTGTGATGTGGACATCACATGGCCTTATACGGCCTATTAAATTACACACATTTTTTGCTGCATTTCATTTAAACTTATTTCCTGAAATTTCGTTCGAGTTATATTTCTCATTCAATCAATTTAGTTCTCACTTCGTAATACGTAAAAACTCAAAGCACCTCCATTAAAAACAGTCACACGCAGAAAACTCTCTTCGGAATAGGCTCTGGCAACCATTGTTCCATGTGATAATGGACATGACAACAATAACAACAAGAAAAAAAACCTAAAACACCAAATACAATAAAAAAAAGTTTTGCAATTAAAAAATTAGAGGTTCTAAGTGAAAACAATCCATTCAGCCAGCGAGCAGAAAGACAAAATTTTCGGTGCATGAAACTGGAAGTTAGCTTTTGATCCCACTGGGCAAAAAGACAGTAAAGTTGACGCACCAACTGACTTAATTCACTATTCTACTAAAAGTTTCAAATGTAACCAAATAGCGGCTTCGTTAAGCTTAACTCTAAATTTTTAAGTTATTAATAATAATGCAACTGTTACATTCGGATTAATTAAATAGAAATATTTGGCAGTTGAATACTAATAGGCATGTAAGACTAAGGCCGCACGTAGGAAGATAGCCTTAAAGCAACGACGTGGCCCGAATGCAGAACACGATGTACTGATAACTTCTGAGGTCTTCTATGGAAGTGACTGAACTTCCCGTTAAATACTGGTTTATCTCATTTACATAAAACGGACATTGAAATCTCATGCTGGCAGGGAATTGTAAGTGGAAAAGAAGAGTTTAAAGGAAAGGGTTTCAAAATTAAAAATAACTATTCGAAAATTAAAATAATCCCTACAAACTTCAGAAGAAGAAAAAAAAGTCAATTGTGTGTCTTTAGAAAGAAGAAGACCCGAAAAAAATAGTTTAGTTCTTTGATTCTAGAAATATCTGAAAAATGGAATAAGATGCAAAATGTTTACGTAAAGATATCATTCTGGTAAAGCAGCACCTTTCGGAATTATCCGGTCCCAAGACTAAAGTACGTCCTATCACCTGCATGGCATGTAAAATTTAGTCATCGCCGAGCCGAAACCAGTGTACTCATTACCAAGTACGTCATCGTAAGTATGTTGTTAGAATGTACCAAGAAGACACCTGCTCATGCTTTCATATTGGAAGACCGCCAGCTCCTGATAAAGCAACAGCAAGTTTCAAGTATTTTCAGTGACTATAATATGCGTTATTTTTTAAACATTTCAAAACATAGGCAATAACAAATCACAATTAACAAATTTTGAGGAAAACAGAGGTCTAGAGAGTCTCAAGCAGAGTTGAATGACACTTAGACACCCAAAAAAAAATATAAAACAAAATGCCTCCAGAAGACAGTTACTTGCTGCTATTATGGAAGCAGATACCGCATTCAAACAGTAGCATCTTCCTCGTCATTTTCCTCTCATGCCGTTCACCTTCCTTCATACAAATACAGTAAAATTACATTTTTCGTCAATTTTATCTGTTTAATATTGTGTATATCTTTTTGGTGATTCATGTTTACTGATTTATGTTGTTTTTTGGGATATATACTTGTGCATGAAGTACTGTTGTAACGTTAAAATAAATAGTCATGTCCAGCGCGAGAACGTAATTAATTTACATTACTTCTTAAGGTAAAATTTGCTTCTCCTTATGAGCATTTCGGTTGACGCACGGCTTTCACGAAAGAATTAAATTCGTTAACCGAAGCACCGCCGTATATTTATTCGTGAAATTCAATTATTGGTTAAAATGAGCAATCTTTACCTAAATATTGTTCTTTTTTTAGTTTAATTACTATTTTTTTTATAATCTATTTTAACATTATTGTATTTAAATTAATTGACAGAGGCAGACTCACAGCAAAATGATTTCGCTTAGATTGCTATAATTCATGCATCAATCAGTTTACAGGGATAAATAGCATTATCACTTCCTGTTCTTCAGTTTCTGAATCCATAACAGCACAACAAGGTCGAAAAATATTCCATTTCAACTTCCTTTGCTAAAAAGATGATATTATAAAGTAAGTAAATTGAAATATAATTAACTTCTATTGATATTAATAATATTCTCGAAACATTTTTACAAATAGTGGAAAAAAATTGAATTCTGAAAGCTTTGTTGACACACAATATGCCTGTTTGCAGTGATTACTATCAAACAAAGTTAACATTTTATGCATTTTTAAGAGATAAATCTTGTCAAAGAACAATATACATATCCATACTTAAGGAAAAGACAGGATGCATGCTATAATTCCAAGGCATCTTTCATTCTGGAATAGAACTTGGTTCACTTTTACTGTCATCTGGGCCTAACTTACCACTACTGCATTTATTAAACAATGATAAGTGCAGTTTGCACTTCATGTTATAACCACGAAAAATTTAATTATCAAATATGAACTATTAATTTTTATAATGTTAAACACAAAGACTTAAAAAAATTCTTTCCCCAAAGTTATAAGGTACCAGAAGCGAGTGCAATCCGAGCCAGCTAACCAAACAAGTTGGTCTTATGGTCATAACAGGCCAAACTTCCGGCATGCTTCGTCATGTAACGGTTAGCACACTCGGTGCGTATTCGAGAGGTCCAATTCGAGTTTCCTTGAGGGCACTGCACATTTTTCTCATCTTCTGTTTCAAAAATCCTAATGACTCTGTAGTGGCGCCTGAACTAAAAGGTGGTGGATGATGATTCTTCGCCATTAGGATCTGGAGATTGGGTCCCGTAATCCCCAATCGCCCTTTAAAAGGGGGGATATATAATGTATTTTCTCCCTCCTTCAGACATGCTTTCGTGGAAAAAGGTTAGCAAACACGGCGGGTATTCGAGAGTTCCACGTTCGAGTCCTGGCGAGGGCGCTGCATATTTTTCTCGTCTCCCGTTTAAAAAATTCTAGTGACTCTACAAGGTTTAATGACTAAGCGACTAACAGATTCGCGCATAAGTTTGTTGCTTGCATTAAGACCGTTGCAATGACCAGTGGATTCAGCCATTAATCATTACTTGCACCAAGAAAGCTGCAATAATCAATCGATTCTGCCATTAGTTATTATTTGCCGTAATAATGTTGCAAAGGGCAATGGGCTGAGCCATTAGTCATTGCTGAAATCGAAAGCATTGCAATGGCCGATAGATTCGGCTTTTACTCACTGCTTGAATGAAGAATATTGCAGAAACTATTAACAATGGGTTTGGCTATTATTCGTTGCTCAAATCAAGAATATGCCAATAACCGATGGGTTTAGCCATCAATCATTGCTTGCATGAGGAACTTTGCAATGGCTGTTAGGTTCGGTCGTTATCGAGTAAGTATCCGGCTGCTGAGTGGAAGGATTTTCTATTTAATGCCAAAGCGATAATGATGATATTTTGAAATGTAGAGATTAAAATTTGGATAAAATTGCTATATGGAAGAAAATCAGATGAATTTGAAATCTAAAACTGAGAAAAATTTTACCTCTAGATTGATTTCAATGTAGGCTTCTGTGTATTCTTCATTCCTTTTACATTGTTACTCACATAATCGATGAAGGATGAACATTAGTAGACAATTAAAGTCTTTGTAGAATACGAACTGCAACGGTGTGACATCTTCTTTTAATTTATCTAAAGTAATCGTTATCTGTCGTCTAATAAGCAACGAGTTCAAGCTTTGAAGAGTTTAGTTGTTGAAACGTAAATAATCAAACGACTAAAATGAAACAGTTCAAATATTCTCAATAAAAGTACGAAGCGACTTACAGCATCCTTGATTAAGTTTCGATCCATTAATCATTCATCCTCACAACGAGAATATCATGTTTCTAGTTTTCTGTGATAGTTGAAACGAGGACATGAGGGTGTAGGCAGCATTTGTGGCGTGCAGAACTAATGCGGAAATAGTGAATTTGCAAAGGAATAATTACTCAACCTTTGAGGTACGAATTGATAATAAAGTGCTGGGAAGATAATGTTATTTTTGTGTAACAGTTATTGGGATTTTGCTGTCAAGTAAAAAGTAGTGGATTTAATGTACAGCACTTGTCAAAAAAATCATTTGTACATGTATGTTTTTGTTTAATCGCGTATAGATCTGTATTAATGCGATCTGTATTAAAACATGATGTACTAAATGTCCAAAAATCCGGCGCTTAGTAGTTCGGCATGACAATCAGTCTGGTACAATTTTATCAGATAAGAATGTTATGTGACAAGCTTATCAGCGTGTCATTCTGATACATAAACAATTTGCGTTTAACTGGAGGTAGCTGGACAGAGTAGTAGATTAACTAGGCGTAGTCTAGAAAAAGCTTGTCTTTTGAGGAACGATGAAAAACTATTATCATAGACAGTCAGAGTAAAGCAAAACTTACTGAAAATGCAAAATATAAAAAATGCAAAAAGATGAAACAAAATGTGCGGTTATTAGCAATTTATGCTGTCAGAATATTTTGGAATTGTTTTTATCCACAACAGCACGTAATTTAATTACACCTAATTAGGAATACAGGGTGTTTATAAAGTCCCGGACCCATTTTGATGTTTAATAACTCATAAAATAATAAAGATAGATTAAAATTAATAACATAAATTGTTAGATAGACTCAAAAAGTTTCATGACTCTTGTCAATGAACTTCCACGTGTGCCCCCTACGTCGCACGGAGAATATCCAGTCGATATTCAATTTCACGCCAGGTACCGGCAAGCATGTCGGCATCCACAGAAGCTATTGCGGTTGTAATTCTGGCTTTTAGGTCATCCATGTTCGACACTCTCCTCCTGTAAACGTTGCCCTTTACGAATCCCCAAAGGAAAAAGTCCAGCGGCGTTATATCGGGTGATCTGGTGGCTAAGGAATTGAACCTCCTAGCCCAATCCATCTTCCTGTAAAATGGTCATTCGAAGAACTACGAACGATGGTACCCCAATAAGGCGGTGCACCATCTTGTTGCAAAAATACATATGGCTGAAGCTCTTCTAGTTGTGGAAATAAGAAGTTTTCCAACATGTCTAAGTATACGACTGATGAGACCGTCTTTCTGTAAAAATGAAAGGCCCAATGACTCGGTCGTGCATTAGTCCATACCACACATTAACCTTTGGGGAATCCCTTTGTGCCTCACGGTATTCATGGGGGTTGTTGCCATAGTTGATTCATAGTTGCCAAAATCAAAAGAGAGAAAAATGCAATTAATAAGCAGACGATATTTAGAAAAGTACAGATATTTAGAGTGGAAAATTATCTGAAATGAACCACACGCGTAGACGATATTTACAAATGTAAAGATATTCAAACCTGAAAAGGAAAATATATAAGTTATTCCATCAATAAATGTCATAAGTTTGTTTATATCTTCATTATTTTATGAGTTATTAACCATCAAAATGGATCCGGGACTTTGTAAACACCCTGTATAGTGTTACGTGCGCACAGTTTTGTAATGGATTGAATGCACATGGAATTGATGCTAACTTGATGAAAGTCATTTAAAAAAAAAATCACAGTTTTGAAAATTTTCACACAAAAGTACTCGTACAGCTCTTCTCAGTGTGATAGAGCACTATCAGTAAAGTTTTCGCTTCAAACTACAGGGTTCCTCACTTTTATTCTGTTAAATTAAGTGTCGAGGAACCCAAAGAACCGCTGAGTGAATAACCGCTTAGTTCCAAGAACAAAAAGGGTAAACTCAAGAAGGATTAATTACCCTTTATTCAATAAAAATAAGATGAACAGTCGACCCCTTTCTTCGGGCGTACAGCAAAGCCTCCACTCGGGCTTAAATTCAAAAAGTAAGAAATAAGAACTAACTAATGGCTAACTAAAAGATTTAGCCGAAGCTAACACAATCTAATGTAGTTTGCCCATAATCTTAAACTAGTCAGCGAACTATCAAAAGACACTTAATAATATCATTTACTAATATCATTTTAACTAATATCATTTACTGTGGAAGACTATTGAAGCATAAAATATATTTGTGAAACTTGTCAGTTATAATAATTACAAGCTAAGAAATAAATAATCAATCTTCAAAATCTCCGCAAAGATTTTTGATAAGAAGTTAGGCATTCGGAGCTCAAAAAAGTCTTTGCGTACCAGACATACAGTCGGTTCCAAGATATTAATTGTTGCCAGAATTATAAATTACGTATACTCTGCATCATACATACATCTTCTAGAATGCTTTCGATCATTAAACATATTTGTAAAATTACATTATGTAGAGTTTCGTTTAAAATTTCGTTTCGTTTTTCATTTTATAATAGGTTAAATTACTTTTACCAAAGTGTTTTGTTGCAATGTTTTGGAAAACCCTGTATATCTCATAATTTGGTATTGTCAAAGTTCTAAATTTGCTAAATTATTGAGTTTTTTACGTATACTAAACACAGAAAAAAGATGGCTACGGACTTTATTTCTTTAAATGTCGATTCTGGATTTATAAGGTGAAGTAAAAGTACGTAAACATTTCGCGCATGCCCATTTCAATGAATTTATGATATATGATAATGCGTTTAATGAAGAAATGCATGACTTGCAATGCTTTCTTCTTCTTTTCATTTGAAAAAATGTTTTAGCGTTAATTGTTAAGTTACAATTTTATCCAGAAGATGATGTTATAACTTCGAATCCTGTACATAAGGTTCTACTTTCCACCTATCACTCATATGAATCACCGTTACGCTTATCTAATACGAAACAGCGTTTTCTTTAATTACAAAGGGAGGCAAGCAGTAGAATTTTATGAATTTTATTTAGAATCACATTTTAGCAGGTTGGTATTTAACACCTCATTTCTTATTAGACAACTAGTAAATTTTAGACAAAATCGAGTGATCAGACATTATTTTCCTCATGAAAGACCATCCAGATCTCCAGGCCTGAAACATTGAGATTTTTTGATTTGGGGACTGCTTCTAAGTCACAGGCATACGCAGAAATCACTCAGCATAACTGTAAATTGTGATGAGTTAGATACGCTACATTCCATGATGGAATATGTTCGAACTCAGAAATACAATTTTAAAATAAATTTTTTACTGTACAAATCTTCCACTTTCATGGTCACAATATTTTTATTCTACGCAACTATGTAGAGACATTAGGTATTTTTTGAAAGCAAGAAAGAGATGAAAAATGAACAATGCCCTCGCCGGGATTCGAACCACGGACCTCTCGAATACGCGTCGAGTGTGCTAACCGCTACACCACGAAGGCATGCTAAGACGGCTTGAAAAATACCTTGTAGGTATTTATATTTATTTTAAATAATCAGTTAATTTTAAGTTGCTTTCCTGTAAGCCTTCATTCCCCTAATTGTCAGTGCCAGAATATTTAAATTTAGTAGCGCTCGCAAGAAATGCAAATTCTACCAGTGGAAGAATAAGTTAAATGTCGACGTTCCAGTAGAGAAAGACAGAGTCCGGGATATTGCCGCGCGTTCTTATACGCAAACTTCTGTTTAGCAGTACTGCTGGTTTTGACGTGGCTTAAGCGCTAGTATCTTGCGGCCACTAGACTCCTCTACGCGCTGTAGGCTATAGGATTATACGAGCCCTGTGGTGTAACTCTACTATTTGTGAATATCTCTTATTTTAAGTTTGATCACACAGTTTCAGTTACCGCCCAAGTTGAGGCGTAGTATGTTAGCGTCAAGTTGGCGCATTGTAAATAAGTTAAAGAGTTTAATAAAGGGCAGTTTAACCCTTCGTGAGTGCAATCACTATCTCTCAAGGTTCTACACAGCAGCAGGAAGATAGAACGTCACAATCTTATAATTAATGTAACTTTAAAAATAAATTGCTGACAGTTTGCAAGTTATTTTTCCTCTACGCTTTTTAACACAAAGTAACCTTTCACATAGCTTAATATAAGATTTGTACACACCTGTAAACTGATTAAGCCTAAGGAAGTTAAAAATTAGGTTATATATAACAAAAGCAAATTGCCCAGTAGAAAGATTATATAAAGTAATGAATGAAATAAATTTTTTTTTAATTCTTTCCGAAATCTCAAAATAAGAGAACGCCAAAGATTCGAGCTCTTCGAACTGTCCAAAGGTCAACCAGTCTTAGTTTCACCTTACTAGCGACTATCACACGGTAAGGTAAGGAAAAAAAAAAGTGTGTATTCAAAGTAACTGCGGTGGTGGGGGCAGTAAGAAGGGGATGGAACAGAGTCGTCTTCCTTGTTCTCAGCTTGCACCTTGGAAAGGTGGGATGTTCTACGTCTGGCTGTCCGTCAAGAGGTGATTTTTTTTTTTCGCGTGGGATCATGGCAGTCAGCGAGCTGTATAATTGTTGCTTATATATCTATGTACCGATAAATGCTTCTTTTTCTTTTACAGAAGCCTGAATCCCACGAGACTTTGTTGCACTGGATAGGACAATTTTTACGCCCGATATTGTGATGGAATTGTTAGGTTGCTTACATGTGAATACAAGCCATGGGAAAATTTCTTTGGAACCACAAAAATGCTTCAACTTCTGATTTTTTTTTTTTCGTGTTTGCCATGATGCGTGTGGATTTTGATTGCACCACCTTACAAATACTTTAAGCCTGTGAAAACTTCTATCTCGTTGTTATTCTTTTTCGAAAGCAATTCTTTCGGAAACAGTACTCACTAAAGGTTTAACGTGGTTAAGTACCGTAGCAGCGAAGGAATATATCTAATTTGAGTAATGAAAATAATAGGATGGGTTTAAAAAAATGTTTAAAAGTTGAGTGAATGTGCATACTTTCATTTTTTATCAAAATTTTCTAAAACATTTTGTCAAAATTTAGAGCCTATTAAAGGCCCTTTAACAAAAAATCAAAGGAAACCTTTCCGAGCGGTTGCTTTCATTTTATGGATTTTACAACTGGACAAAATAAAAAGTTCTGCCATTTTAATGGAATATTTGCAAACCTCATGCACAAATGGTTCTGTGAAATAAATGCATTGCTACGTTCTGAATAAAAGAATAACAAGTTCTCAATAAATAAGCACACAAATCTTCTCTTGGCGTGAATTTATGATGAGATACTATCACAGCAAATTTATTTCCTACCATATAATTTTCCCATTTTGAATAATTAATTTTAAATATAAAATTTTAAGTTTTATATTTTTAATTTTGGGGAATTCGTTCTTAAATTATTAGGACATTCGTAACTTTTCAGCTTAAAATTGTTTCAAACGTTAAGCATAAATCTGTGTGCTAAAATGAGTTTAAAATTTATTTTAATTTTATGATTTCTACATGTGTATTTTTTTAATTTTGAAATGTTAACTGTATTATGTTTTGGAAGGTTTTAGACAATAATCTGAAGTGCTTTATTCATTTTCTTCCTAATTTTGAATCATATAATTTTGAATAACGTAGTCCTCCATTCGAACGTAGGCATCTGGAAGTCCGAATTTTGAATTTCGCATTTTTTTATTATCTATTTCAAATTTTGGAAAACTTAATCGAATTTTTGATTAACAAACTCACCGATTTGAAAGCGAGTAGTAGCAACACTGTACGGAATAGAACATTTTTTATTTCCAGCGAGGGAGACTGACTATCTATGGGAAATTCTAAAGACATGCTGTTTTTAAATATTTTATGATTTTATTCTACGTGCCGCCGTTTTTCCAAAATGTTAGAAATATATATACATACCTACATCCTACACACATGCATGCATATTCTTCGTTATTTAATAATACAGATTTATCCATTCCGAAACATCATATTATTTTTTACCCTTTGAAATAGGTCTACGAATCGATTGCCGATTTGGAATTGCTTTCATTTCTAACACGCGTAAATCACATTCTTTTTTACCGTGATGCAATCTCAAGGCTATTAATTTACATTTATCCATTACTGATAAGGAAAGCTAAAAGATGAATCATTGATAAAATTCTTTAATACTGCTGATTTTCCCTGCATTCTTTCCGATGTTCCACTTTCTCAATTATTTCCTTAAATTGATTGCCGGCTATGTTAAGAAAGACATCGGTTGATAGAGTTCCGATTAATAGAGGTTCTGCTGTATCATTAATTCTTGTTCATCTCGTCCGTGCTCGTAATCTGCTCTCATTGTATTGCCATTAAGTCAAACATAAGATCTTTAATTCATATTTCAGGTGCAAATTATCTAACATTTATTAAAAAAAGTGGCAGATGGAAGTAAGATAATTGCATGAAATGCAATTCGTAATTATTTAAACTCTTATTTTGCCTTTTTTGACTGATGGTTATAGTTGATATAAATTAAAATACATTTATTTTGCAATACATCTCCCTGATAATTTTTATGAATGCCTGCAGCTTTGCTGTAATTTATAAAGCTGTTTCGAATACTATATGTTAATTTATCAGTGCAGAAAAATTTGAAAAACATTTTATGGCGTATTATATTTTAAAATTATTCAAAACAATGTCTGTAAAATTTTAACTGACAAACACTTTGCAAGGCCGTAATATGAAATTTTCAAATTGAAAATTTCTTTTTTCTAACTTACTTTGGCAAATAATTAAATTAAAAATTAATTTATTTGCATTTTAGATAATATTTATAAATAATGAAATCTAATAAATTTACTTAGAAGATTATTATTGAATTATAATAAATTTATTTATCTTTTAGCTAATATATAAACTTGCTATAATCTGCTATATAGTACAATTTAATTAGAGACCTAAGTCTGAGATTTCGTTTTATAAATAGTGTACGAACTGAGAGTTAAGACAGATCTTTGCAAATTCAGCTGCTTCGAATTCTTTACTTGATTATGATCTTATACACAAAAAATGAAATCCACCAGTCGAAATCAAACTAACGAAAATAGAAACAAACATTTTGGAAACCTGTCTGCAAAATATATTCTCTTCCGCTCGTTTTGATATCAAGAATCTCCCGTTGCTTATCGTGTTCTTAAGTCTGCACCGTCCACGGAATTAAAAAAAAAATAAGATGGGGAGAGGAAAAGCGTCTTTTTCCTTGAAATAATCGGCTACTAGAATTTTCTGCACGCTCTTAATGTCGCCTTTTTGTTCAAGTCTTGACGTTAAATTGGAATTTGCGGGTTTGCTTGAGTCGTTAAAAGGACTATTTTATTGGACTTGATAGCGAATGTTTCAAAAAGGTTGCCTCACTGCGTACAAGACGATGTAATTAGGCTTAAGTGGCGAATTCGGTGGTTCCTCCAAATTTAAAATCTTGCTGTTCAAGCTTATTCTACTGTGAGGTTTAAAAGGTCAATTATGACACAGCAACAAAAGTGGGCTGTTTGTCTCTTCTCTATCTCCTTTTCTGCTCCTGGATGTTAAGCCAACCTATAATTTTTCAGTTGGGTTTGTTCAGGGTTTCTACCCAGATATTGACTAAAATCAATGAAAAGAATTCTTAAAGGTATTTCGTTATTCGTAGAGGGGTATAGCTTATTATAATTAATATTTTAATTGTTTTTTTTTTAAACTTTATGATCGTATTACCCAAAACGTGTGCAGTACAAATATCTCAAGTGCTCTTACTTTAGCGTAAATAATATATATAAATTTAAATTGGGAAAGAAACACACATAATTAAAATTTTGCGTAGTTAAAATTTAATTATTTTAATTAAAAATTTTGTCTAATTAGTTCAAAGAGGCTTTGTCCCTGAAGGACTAGTGTTTTCGTTTCGTTTTAGCATTTTGCGTCGGAAACATTTAATATCGGTTCACTTTTCTAACTATCCAGCTAATTTTTCTATACAGATATTTGTTTTCTTTACATAAAAGTCAATGAAATCTTCTGAAATGTTATGGGGGAAGATATATCATTACTAGCGGAAGTACCCGATGCCAGTTAAGTTAGATTGAAAGTAATGCATCTAACAGCTGGTAATACAGCAACTCGGTCAATACAGAGGGAAGGCGATGTCAACCTTTGTTTTTTCGGTTGATGCTTGCTGTCCACCACAGTTCTTTGAGTTTTTATAAGCGTTCATAGTGATTAATTTAAGTCCCTTTGAATTGATCGGGCAGTCTCACCTTCTAGGTTGGGGTATTAATAAACCATGTAAGGCGGCCTCGAATCAGGTTAGGTCTGGAAGCCCCTCCTCTGGTTTTCGGTTGTTGTGACCTATCCCATCATATCGACAGTAACATCAGATCAGGTCTCTGATACCAGAGTAAGCTCAGAAAATTCATCGTGGCAAGGGGTCAAGATTGTGCCTATCGTTTGCAACACCCTTGAGCACTATATAGGTGACAGTACGACTTTGCTCACTTCTGCTGCCTCCCCCGCCCCAATTTTGATAGACAGCACGCCAAGGGGACTGGTCCAAGGGTCTCCCACCCCTCTTCCCCTACCAACAACCTCCGGAGAGAACTTTCGGCCTGCCATATAGTTATGTTGAGCCCCTTGTCGCATAGACACTATGCATTAACGAACATCCATGCCTGCTTCCGGATTCGAACTCGGGCCCTTCGGTACGACACTCAGCGTCGCTAACTACGACCCCGCTTGGGCGGCAATAAACACTTGCTTAGAAGGAAAATATATAATACAAAGCACAGTTTTCATATATATCAACACAAAGTAGTGACAAAATAAATCTGTAACTTAAAACACAGTTATTTCGATGCTCATGACTTCATAAAATTTAACGAACTCGTTCGATGACTCAGTTCTTAATTACAAAACGGGGGGGGGAGGGTGAAGAAAAAGAAGAAGAACATCAAGCTTCGTTCTTTATTCTCTTTATGCTACAGAATAAAACAACGACTGCATTGTGTGCATAAACACAGAGCAGCTGCATTGACTGTGAACTCATCTATAACTTAACTAAAGTTTTGAAGCTGCTCAACCAGGATAGCTGTTAGTGACTCTTACTGCCGTACCGAAGAGATCGAGTTCGAATCCCGAAGAAGGTATGAATGTTCGTAAATGTATTGTGTCTGTGTGGCATGGGGGAACTAAAAATATGCGGCGAGCTGAAAGTCTTCCCAGAAGGTTGGGGCAGAGGAGGAGAAGTGGGAGACACTCGGACCCGTCCCCCTCCCCAGGATACTCTCTTTCAAAATTAGGGGCGGAACTGGAATTACTGTCCTTTGCATGGTGCTTGGCAACGACAGCCGCAATTTGCCTCCTTGCCACGATGAATTTTGTGGGCTTGTTCGATATTAGATTAGAGAGATTACTCATAGCGCCAACAAAAATAGTTTCGAAGACGGATATGGAGTTTTAGACTATTCAGTATAAATTATTATGTTTTGGTGCATATTATATCTTCAAAACCAGCCCTAATATACACAGAGTATGTTTTATTTATCAGCATTTTCTGAAATACTGACAGTTCCTAATGCAAATTAATTATTGCCATAAATATGTAAAAGAAAAGAAGGAACCACGTAACTCTGAGTTCGTTGAAGTCCTTGTGTATTTAAAATTTAAAAATAGTCCGTTTTATTGTCTAAAATAAGAAAGAAAAAAATGAGAAAAATTATATAATTTTTCCTACAGGAATATGTCTACTCTTTCCTGAATAATAATTCCTGAGGAATATATCTAATTTTTTCAATTTATCATCTTAAGTTGCGCTAAGATTAATTAATTAAGAATTAACAGAATTAATCATTAACGTGAAACTGAATATTATCATTTTAAGATCTTTTGCCTGTGACCTATGCATAAGATCTTTAATTTAGCTACTTTTCAATTATTAAAGAATTGCATTTCTTCTTGGTATAACAAATAGCAGTAAATGGCCTTTTCAATAATTTTTAGCTTTATTTTATTTTTTTAAATCTTTCAATAACATTGGGTTGATTACAAGTGTAAAAAATGAACTATTTAAAATGAATATGATTTTTAGTAATTTGCATGAAAGTTAATTATAAAATGCTTGCAGATATTTTTATAATACATTATATTACATCTAATAAATAATTTTTTAATAAGTAGCATAATTAACAGAAATGTTTCTGAATCCCTATATTGTGTACTTGAATACAAAATAATAAAGTTTCACATGTTATATTATTCAAATTATAATTCATTGTTTTAATCTTAATATCGTTACGATATTAGAAGTCTGAGCCATTGCTAATAATAACATTTGCTAGAACAATTTTTACAATAAATAAATAAGTAAAGATTAAAAAAAATCTGAAAGCTTCCAGATTTTACATTACGTCCAAAGGGGTGTTTTTATAACCTTTTGCGTGTTACCTTTATTTATTAAATATCTTATTCTTCGCACTGAAGCCATAAAATTCAATTCAACAGCAATATCGCAAAATAATTTTTAAATGAGCATTATCATTATAATTTCCGATACACAGTCTCGCGCGCTGGAGATAATTCCCCCCTCCTCCATACAGTGTTGCCATTCCTCGCTTTGAAATCGTTGCTGCTCATAAATGCTTTACAAAATATGAAATAGATAACAAAACAAATTCCAAATTGGACTTCCAGATGCCCATATTCGGGTGGATACGTAAGTTATTCAAAATAGACGCGCTGGATATAAAAATGTTTTTTTTTTCATACAGAATTGCCATGGCTCACTTTGAAATCGTTGAGTTCTTTAATCAAAAATTCGTTAAAGGTTTACAAAATATGAAATAGATAATTAAACAAATTCAAAATTTGGGCTTCCAGACGCCCATATTTGGGTGGAAACGTACGTTATTCAAAATTTGATGGCTCTAGGTACCGTTGTTTTATGACAATGCCCGAAACATACTTACATTTATGCAAATTCCTCGTTATTTAATTTCTTTAAATATAACACAGGCCGATAATATTTGGTGGCAACAATGTGAAAATAGATACGCCATTTTTAGTGATTCAACGCAAAATGGCAAAACGAAATTAATAGTCCTTCTGGGCAAATTAGCGCTTTCGATTGAAAACTCATTTATTCCAAGGTTTAAATAAAATTTTAGAAGTGTGTTAGACAGAACACGTGTAAAACTTTCAACTTCTAACGCTCTTACAATTTTGCATCTTCCATCAAAATCACTTATCTAAAATATTCCATAATTGCTAGCCTACTTTTGCTATAATTAACGGAGCATTAAAAAATATCGCTTCTTTATCACCTCGTCCTTTCAGGTTTTAAAGCGAATTTCCCAAGGCCGCCATAAACCAACGAGTGTACCTGGCATTTCTTGTTAATTTCCGAACAAGAATAAAAACAAGAAGTCTTCTCGTCTTATTCATGAGCCTTAAAAGCATAAAACCTACCACAATAACCAACAAAACCATCAGATAAAAGGCGATTTTAACACGTGTCTAGAAATTACGATGAAAAGGAAGACAGAACAAAAAGTTGTAAAACTAGGATTTCGAGTTTTCCTTTTCTGCTGAATGATCCCTTGTGTAGAAATATTCCCATAGTCAGGAGGAGGTTAAGCTTTTAAAAGATTAAAGATTTTACAGGTGTTCATTCACCTTTAATGCAAAAACTGCATTAAAATTGTGGTTTATGGTTTATATGAAAGATTAGGATCTATTTTGTTTTATTTTTGCCCAAAAGGTATTGGATGTTGTTAGAATTTTAAAGAGCATATACAGCAGAGTCTCTTCTTCCAGGTGTTTTATCCAGAAGTATTCTTTTAAATAAACCTGCTACAGAACGAGTTCGTATGCTTACGTATAGAATAAGTTAAAATGCTAACTTCGATAGATGTAAATTTCATCTATTATATGAACTTTTTATTTTGAAATAAGAATTTAATTTCTATTGTGCGTGTAAAGTGATTAAGAAAACCGTAATTTAAACATTATTTATCGCGAACGTTTTACATACACTGGCCATCAAAATTAGAGAATAATGACAGAAATGAAACGTAACTGACACTTCATGAAAAATTGTTAAGAGAAATTTGTTCAAAAGCCTTAGTTAATGTAAATTACAATGTTTAGAAGTTGAATATTCGCAAAATATTGAAATTAAAACCATATTTATGGAAACTGGAAAATGATGGAAAAATTAAATGACCTCTTGCTTTCTTCTTTGAATTTCTTGGAAAGTTTTCCTTAATATATTTGTGTTGTCACCTCGGACGTATATTCACCCCTCACATCTTGATTTAATAGATTTTGGCGAAGTGTTGATCAAGTCTTACGGAATTGCATGCCACTCTTCTAAAAGTGCACTTTTCAGTTCCTGGAAGGTCTGGGGAGCAATGTAGCGCTTTGAAATTCGGCGCCATGAAGCATTCAACACACGTTCAACTGGGGTTGCATAATGGCAGACCGCACATTCAGTTGAACAATGTTAAACGAATTACGCACACTGCGCATGCCCAAAAGAGAATTTAGTGCAATAATGACTTTGGCGTAATTTTAAAAGAAGATAAATATGGTATATGGCTGTTATTCTGTTAATCTGGACGTAAACAATTCGGGGTTTTAAAACTTGTTAGGTTGTAGGTTTCTTCATTACTTAGTGTAAATATCAATTGTAAATTCCCCAAATTTTCGTTTAAGAAGGATTACAAAACAGGAAACATTACATGATGTTGTTTATTCATTGTACTTGAGCTGAATGTTTATTGATTGTACTTCTGAGGAATAAAAGCAATCGATTATTTACAATGCGTTCCATTCATAAATACTTTAACAACTTAAGGAATAGATCTAGTTTAAATTACTGAATGAAAGCCAAAGAAATTTATTATTACAAATAACTGATATTAAATGTAATGTTTATGAACAAAATAAACCAAAATGAAATGAAGCAGAAGCAAATGCAATAAGCACAAAAATGTGTCCATAGTATTGCAATCGTAAAGAGTTGCTAAGGCCTACATGACGAACAGGCTTGTGTAGGGTTGTTTACTTTTATTCGCCAGTATTTTCTTCCACGCCAACTGCCCACTATTAAGCATGCGCAGTAAGCGAAATTCGTTAACATTGACCAAGTCAATGTGCGGTTTGCCATTACGCAACCGGGTTCAAGTCTGGTGAGTAAGTTGGCCATTCCATTTGAGTGATATCTTCTGTTTGCAAGTATTGTGACACCACATCTGATCGCTGAGGTTGAGCATTGTCATTCATCAGCTAAACCTCTGGAGCAACAGCACCCCTAAATAATCTAATTGGAGTTCAATTCATAATAAGGTGACTCCGTCCACATATCTCTGAGCGGTTACAGGACCTCCTTGAAAGGTATGCAGCTCGGTTCGGCCTTTGTCATGAATCTTCCCCAAATCATTAAGCTGTAGTTGCTGAAAGAGGATATTTCAAGGAAAGGCAAATTGCGTGTTCTGTCCTCTCTCCAGTTAAAACCACATCTATAATCACTGTTTAGACTATATCTGGACTCGTTAGTAAGCAATACTCGGGCCCAGTCGTCTTGGTTCCATTGAGCATGACGATGGCACGAGTTTAAACGGGCCCTCTGGTGGCTGGAGTGAGTGGAACACAAACCATTGATTTTCTCGCATAGAATACAACCTCATTAAGCCTTTGTGCAGCAGTAGAACGGCTTATTAGAGTTCCTGTGGTAGCGCGAAGGTCTGAAATCAAAGGTCGTGTAGTCGCTTTGGAGTTTCTTCGAGCCGACAATGACAGAAAGCGGTCTTCTGATGCAGTTACTCTTGATTT
>KK115067.1:196890-208848 GCA_000611955.2 Stegodyphus mimosarum | reverse complement strand
GAGCAGGCCGTCTATCAACTGACTGAATGCTTAAAAAGCTGCTCCAAACTTCATATGACATTTTGGAGAATATACGAATCTTGGGCAACCTCTATTTGTGTTTGGCCTGGGTTGGAATCCCGGAGAAGCTAAGTAGGTAGGTATGGCACGGTCCACCCTCCTGGCAAGCCCAAGGTCACCTTATGATTTTTCTAGACCGGCCACGAAAAAAAAAAACATATAGGTCAACCCAACGTAAATAAACGAAGTCTCGAGTAGATGTTGGGGGTTCTTTGTCATTGTTCTATTCCAATTCCGACCATGTTTTTATTGATTCTTTAAATGATCTCTTTTGCTATGTTTCTTGCTTCATTTCCAATATAAACGAAGTCTTTAAAGTCCATCTTGTTATTTCTAAGGTCTTTTGTTAGTTCACATTCTTCCACACAGTGCTTGTTATTTCCCAGCTTTCCGCATAGTAAACAGTTTGCATTTTCTTGGATTTTAAATCTGTTTAGGTCAGCCGGGAATCTACCATAACCTGAAAGGATCTGACTAAAGTCTTTATCGGTTATGGTTTTACCTTTTTTCGAGACTTCAGTGTTTTCTAAGTAGTCCGTTCTATAATCTGAATCTCTGCATTTTGTATTCCATTCTTTTTTTATATTTAGGTCCATTATCGTTATTGGTTTCCGTTTAGATCGCCCATAGTCTATTCTTTCTATATTTACCTCAATAGTAGCCTCTTTTGAAGGGGCATCCGATAGCTCATTTCCTTCATGTCCAGCGTGCGCTTTCACCCAAGAAAGTTTTATTCGGTGTTTTGTGGAAAGGTCTCTATAGATTTCTTTCACTTCTTGAATATCGAAACTCGGCTGGTCCGGGTTGGAGAGGCTTCTTAAAGCTGATAAGGAATCGGAATAAATCTGCCTTGATAAGTTTCTTTTTATCTAATTCATAACTTTTAAGATGGCGGCTAATTCGGCTTGATAAATAGAGTTAAATTCCTCTAGTTTATATTTTTCATTTTCTATTTCACAACTATGAATACACACAACAAAATCCAAGAAGAATCCCGGAGAAGATGTGGATGTAAATTATCTATCCCTTCATAGGGTGGTCCACCTGTTAGCTAACTTCGTAATAAGGTGACCTTCCACTTCCGGCCTTTGTTGTGGTTAACGCGTTATAATGGCTGGATCCCGCCATTGAAAAAAAAATTGATCAGTTAAACAATCATCAGTAAGAGAAATAGGAATATGATTTGCTCGTGAACTGCAAGTTTCTTTACTATAATCTGACGGTTGTTGCGAATTTGTTTTCAGTGATTTACAAGGATCGGATAGAAAGAAACGTTAATGTGTCAATGGTTCTAAAAGGACTTTATTACTACAAACAGTCTCTCAGTACAAACACATGCCACATCAAGGATGTTAAAAAACAACAACTTCGCATTATGATCAGACATGAAAAAA
Organism: Stegodyphus mimosarum; assembly: GCA_000611955.2. Classification (NCBI taxonomy): domain Eukaryota; kingdom Metazoa; phylum Arthropoda; class Arachnida; order Araneae; family Eresidae; genus Stegodyphus; species Stegodyphus mimosarum. Next base: position 207,394 of record KK115067.1, on the reverse strand, counting down.
TGGAATATAATACTAAATTCATAATACGGTTTAAGAATATGGAAATAATAAGAAAGATTAAATAAAGACATTTTTGTCTTAAGTTCTTTGTCATTCGTATATTTTTTTGTCTCACAGTCCTATAAGCAAAACCAGACGAAAACGTATTTATAGTCAAATTTAATAAAAAATTTTATTTAATTAAAATTCTGAACGATATTTTAATTAATTTTTCTATTTGAATTCTGCAATTAATTTAAAGGACTGAAATTTATTTTAGTATAGGCAAACTTACTACTCTTTATCATCAGTCTTTTGGAATCGATTAAAATGCATAGCAGTTCCTTAATAAATTACTTAACGTTTTCAGAATAAACGGTTCATAGGTTTACTAAGCCTAGCAGTGGCAGAGCGGTTAAACTGCTGAACACTAGTAGTTCCGATCTAGGTTCGATTCCAGATGAATGGGTTAATTGCATAAACGTTTTCGTAGTTTTCCCCGTGTGTAATGCGTATACGAACCAGTTTTCTCACAAAAAGCTCTCCACGAAGGCCTCCCTTCCCTTAGACTCATAAGGCTAGTGCCTAGTGTGCTCTGCTGTAATCAAATAATCATATGTTTACTCAGATCATGTGTTAATACTCATAATCATATGTTTACTATCAAATAATATGTTTACTACGATTCTGAGTAAGATGTTTTGAGTTTTTGGCAGTTATTTCAAGGAGTTAAAGTTAATCCAAAATGCATTGTCAAATATTGCTGTTTTCACTTTTTCCAGCCCCGTGATCGATGGAAGAATATTCCCTTCAGATCAAGTAATCATTTACAGGACATGGATAAACAACATAAATCCATACGTCATTTACCTTTCAGATTTTGATAGAACACAGCTTATCAGTGCAACAGTGAAAGTCGTTTCAAATACTATATTAACTATTTATAAAATTTTAATTTATTTACTTCCTTGTACGAAGGAAAGGAAGTATTGTAATCATGAAAAATTCTGGGTACCAGATTTCAACACAAATATCCATTTTGACCGCTACCGAATGCAATTTAACGATGTTTTTGAGTGACATCTGTACGTAAGGAACTCTATTTACAAAGGACTGACTACTGTACAAAGGACTCTATTTCCAGAAACGAATTCTAAAACAGATTTCAAATGGATTCGAAAGAGATTTTTTCATGGTATCTGTACGTACGTGCAAATGTATGTATGTATCTCGCATAACTCAAAAACGAGTAGCCTCAAAACGTTGAAATTTCCTATATAGAACAGCTGTAACATGCAGATATGCACCTCCTATTTTGGTTACAATTGGCCGCACTAAAAGTCTTTCCTCATCTCATAGGCATAGCAACAGGATTACAAATTCCTTTACTGTTTGAATGCTCTGCCATTCGTGGAAAATGACTGTTTCTATTTTCTGGTTGCCATGCAGTGAAGGATGGAGCCTACAAACTTTGCACAATTTATTTGGAGAAGAGACCCTCAGCACTATCAGGTAGGCTACCTATTTTTCATTTATTTTTCAAGTTTCCTCCACAATTTGTGGCATTTCATTTTATCTTTCGAATTTCGGTATTTACATTAGCAAAAAGTATTTTTATTTACGCATTCGAACCTGGCTCTTTTTTGTCTTTACATATGACAATCAATTTTTCTAGTAAGAAAAAATTTGAGCTTTGCTGTTGTAATTAGTATTTAAAACTCCTGTGTATTTTTAATTTTTGAATTTTCCTTGATTGCAAATAATTTTTACCGTTACATATATATATATATTTGTTACTACTTGTAATATTTGTTACTATTTGGTGGCAGTTTCTTCTCTACATAGCTATTTTTGTGTTCAAACAACAGAAACAGGTGGGGGGAAAAGGGACAAATTCAATGAGAAGTTTCAAGTCATGGTTTTGGTTTCTTGAGAAAATAAAAATTAAAAACAAAATGCAGAAAAATCTGTGCTCGTTCGAACGTTAAAGTCTCAGTGGATTTGTGGGAACGAAACTTGTTTCTGATTGTCCAGTTAATTGACTTAATTTAAAGCTTCAGAACACTTTTCCCTTGACAAGTTCTGTTTGGGGCTTTGAATGAAAGAGATTAACTATGGTTTGAGCTCTATCATTTTTTATATATTATTACCTTCTCTATTCCAAATGTTTTTTAAAAATATTTTTGCTAAGTTCATGAAAATAAGAAATGGGTTGGGGATCAAGGTTCTTACAGATCCTTGAAAAATTCTATTTTAATTTTAATTTCCCAAATTCGATTATAAAATTTGCAGCACTAGTGTAGATGTGCTCCTCTCTTTTTGGTTGCAATCAGCCGCACCAAAAGTATACAAATATATACATATACCCACTCTGTTACTCGGCTCAGTAAGCTCAGTTTTTGTGTCTTATATGTTGATAAATTGCGCATTTTTTTTGCTTTGGAAATGATTGAATTATAATGTTCTTACCTTCCTGTTAGGGTTTTTATGCCTTTAGTAAATTTGCGTGCAATATCTGTAGAATTATCTACAATTTAAAAGTTGTTTAAGGGAAGCTAAAGCCTAATTATTTTTATCATAGCAGCCATATTTGTTTACATTTGAAAACTAGCAGAATAGGGAATTTGTTACCAATCTAGATAAACTAAGTTTCTCAACAACAAAGGCAACGCTTTCTTTTATTATTGCGAAGTAAATCATGCTGAATCCATTCTGGAATTTATTCGAGGAAATAAGTATTTGAGATTTACTGCGTAATTTTTAATACATATATTTTGAATTTTTATTTATTTTTGCGTTGTCGCGAAGTGAGAACTGAATTAATTGAATGAGAAATACTCAATCGTTTGTGAAAAACAGTCTCCTTTTTTTCTTTTGTTTGTTTAATTTCTTTTATGCATAGTTTTAGATTTCTTATAATATTTGAATAGAACATGTGGGAAGGACTAGATAATTCTTGTGATCATATACATAATTTTTGTGCATTCTGAGATATAAAATGAATGAGATGTAACGCTGTTAAGTGAACCTAGTGCCAGAGTGTCTCTATGATAAACAAATATAGTGAATTTTAAAGTGCATTTATTCTATTGTGGTTTATGCGCTGTCGACGAAGTAGATTTAATTCAATCCAATAAGTTTAAATGAAATGCAAGAAAAAATGCAAGTCATGTGGTGTACACATCAGACTTTTTGATTAGAAATAGTTTTATTAAATTTCCTATCGCAAATGTTATTAATAAATCGTTTTTAATAATAAAAATTGTTTCCTAATGCATGCAATAATACATTTTTGTGTGCTTTAAATTTTTCATTTCTAAAGTGTAATTAACATAATAATATTTTATAGCAATAATAATCGAGTCGATAATTTTTTTACTTCAAACGATAATATGCTTTTAAATAATGTTTCGCTATTTTCTGATTCGCAACGTTTTATATTAAAAAAATCTGATGCGTACTCCACATGATTTATTTGCACGGAATATTAAATCATACGCACTTTTTCATAATATAACAGATAAGAATAAAGAAACTGAGATCACTGAGCCGAGTAACAGAGTGGATATATATACATATCTTTATATACTTTTGCTGCGGCCAATTGTGCCAAAATAGGAGGTGCATTAGCAGTGTTAGATATAAAATTTCAACGTTCTGAGGCTACTCGTTTTTAAGTTTCGCGAGATACATGCATACATATGTACGTAGGCACGCACGTGTATGTATCACGTATGTAGGTACGTACGTGCAGAGGCCACTAAAAATTCCTTTCAGAATCCATTTTAAATCAGTTTTATAATGCTTTGGGGGAAAATCGGCCCTACATTCTTTCCTTAGGTAGAAGATGTCACGCAAAATGATCGTTAAATTGCATTCGATAGCTGTCAAAATGGAGATTTTTGTTGAAATATGATACCCGAAATTTTTCGAATAGGGAGAGTAATACTCTTACGCTACATAGAATAACTGCGTATTTTAGTAAGCATTTTTTGGACTGATGGTATTTCCATGACTTTTTATGCTTTATTCTTTTAGTGAACCATAGAAAATCCGTTTTGGAAATCAGTTTTGAATTCCAGGAGAAATTATTGCGTAGTCAAATTGATCCCTTTCTTGTCAATTCCTCGAGTCGCAAATTTTTTGTTGAGTCACGATGACTTCGACATCTTTGCAACGTCTGTGCAACGGTATTTTAAAGCTTTACTAGAGTTTTCTCTAATTTTCGGTGGATGATTGAGTTTGCGTAACAATTCCAAATTAAATTTTTACTATTATGTCGTAAAAATATTGAAATAATGCCCGCCAATATCAGATTTATGCATATTTTTTCTTTCTTTTAACTTTAGCTCAGTGACTGAACATTTTTTCATCACATGGCCTTTAAATCTTGAAACACAGTTAGTTTTTTTTAAGGTAAAAGGGCAATTTGCCCAGAAGGGTTATTAATTTCTTTTTGACATTTTGCGTTGGCTCACTATAAATGACGTTTCGCTTTTCAAATGGGGGACATCAAATATTAGAGCCCAGCATTATATTTAAAGAAATTAAATAATTAAGAATCTACATGAATGTATGTATGTTTCTCACACGGTGAAAAAACAGCAGTACCTAGAGACATCAAATTTTGAATAACGTAGTCCTCCATTCGAATATGGGCATTAGGAAGCCCAAATTTGGAATATTTTTTTTTTATCTATTTCTTATTTTGTCAAATATTAAGGAATTTTGATAAGGAAACTCAAAGATTTCAAAGCGAGAAATGGCAACACTGTACGGGGAAAAAAATTATCTCGAGCACGCGAGTCTGTGTATTCTAAAGATATCCTCTTTTTAAATTATTTTGTGATACTACTGTTGAGTTGAATTTTGTGGTTAAAGTGCGAGGAACATGATAATTAATAAATGAAGGTAACACACAAAACGTTACAAAAATCTGAAAGCTTTCAGATTTTATATTACGCCCAGAGGGGCGTTTTTTAACGTTTAGTGTGTTAGCTTTACTTATTAAATATCATGTTCTTCGCCCTTTAACCATAAAATTCAATTTAACAGCAGTATCATAAAGTATTTAAAAGAGTACACAGTCTCGTGTGCTGGAGATAATTTTTTTCGTACCGTGTTGTTATTTCTCGCTTTGAAATACGTGAGTTTGTTAATAAAAATTCTTTAATATTTAGCAAAATATAAAGCAGACAGAACCTTCTTAATTTACAGTTCAATAGTCTAAAATCCCTAACACTAATAAGCGAATAATCGTTTAAATGTGTGAATAGAGACGTAAGCCTCAAGAAGGGTTAACTACGCTTTATTTCTCAAAATAAATATGACACAATCAGCTACTACCTCAGAGCGTACAACAAAGCCTCCACTTGGGTTTAAACTTGAATTAATATGAAATTAAACATAACTAGCTTAACTAAAGCTAACTGAAAGGTGTAGCCGAAACTATCACAATTCTAAGTCAGCGAAGCCAAGCAGGGCCTAAAGTACGGCCGAGCGTAGCAGTAGCTTAGAGAGAGGTAGCCAAAGGCAAACGCGCGTTAGTCAGGAACTCGAACTCTAACGAAGTCGGTGAAACATCGACTTAAATACTACGGTTACTCATTTGCATTAATATCGTTTCGGAAAATACATTCTGGTAGGAAATTGTAAGCTGAAGGTAGAATGGATAGGAGAGATGCATAAACTTAAAAAGAACTGTTATAAAATTAGGGTAAGCCTTACGAGATAGTAAAAAAATTTCCAATTTTGGCTTCCAGATTCCCATATTGGAATGGAGGACTACGTTAATCAGAATTTGACGTCTCCAGGTACCGTTGTTTTTTCACAGTGCGAGAAACATACATCCATTCTTGCAGATTCTTTATTATTTAATTTCTTTAAATATAATGCAGTGCTCTAATATTTGGTGGCATATATATTTGCCAATATAATTTAAAAAAGGAACCGACATTTATAGTGAACAGAAGCAAAACGCCGAAACGAAATTAATAGCCCTTCTGGGCAAATTGCCTTTTTGGGCTAATAGCAGCTTTTTGGGCATAATATAAAATCTGACAACTTTCAGTTTTTTTTAATGAGGAACACTTTAGTTACAATTAAATTTTGCCATTGCCTTACTGGAAAAAAAATTCATTAGAAAAAATCGTAATCGCATATTTTTAGTACCACTTGTATTTTTTTCAAACTGCATTACAAAATTATTAAAGAAATCAGGAATTCGTTCAAAGTACAGGCAATATTTAAAATCAGAATTCTCTTCCATTAGGAAATTTCAGGAGGAATCTTTAGTTTCTTGGGAACATCGAATCGCACTTTTGTACAAAGTGAAAAAAAAGAGGAGCCTCAAGTCAGTATGTAAATAGCACAATGAACTATTCTGTTAGATTAAACTTTCTTGTTTGCAACATCTTATTAGATTTTGAGATTCATTGCCTCGCATTATTAGGAATCTTATTTCGATATATTATGAGATTAAAACATTATATTTAGGCACAGAACTGGGCTATTCTTTTGCTATTTGTTAATAGTGTGTTACCAAAAGATTCAAAACAGAAGCCAGTAGATTTAGAAAATATCTTATGGAAGATTCCCGGAAAGACTTATTTTACTTTGACGAAAAGAAACCCAGATCTGCCGATGCTGAGGTAAATACAGCAAAATGAAATTTAAAAGAGCTATGAGGAAATCAGTTTTAAGCAAGAAATTTTTGAAAAAAAAATCTTCTTGTTTAGCAATAGTCAAAATAATAAACTGATGTTAATATAGTTTTTTCACATATTAAAGATAATTAAAATTTGTATTTAAAAGAATTTTTTTGTATTTTTACAATATTTCTTTGTTTACTAACTAGGAATTGACTTAATTTCTTTTTATATTACTTGTTTTATCTCATGATGTCTGAACATCTGTGGATCATTCAGTGTTGTTTCACTTTTCAGTCGAGTCTGTTGCCATTCAGAAAAATGTAAGGTGTTATTATTTCATATTTTATCTGTATGTTATAAATTTAAAAAAAACTAAACTATTTAAAAGCAATAAATGCAGTTCTTAAAAATACAATTTTTTATTTTAACGTTTTGTGTGTTACCTTTATTTATAAATATCATGTTCTTCGCACTTAAACCATAAAATTAAGTTCAACAGCAATATCTCAAAATAATTTTAAAATTAGTCTATCTTTATAATTTCCGATACTCAGTTCCACGGGCTTCAAATAAAAAGTTTTTCCCCCTTTCCCCGTAGAGTGTTGCCATTGCTCGCTTTTAAATCGTTTGAGTTTGTTCATGAAACATTTGTTAAAGTCTTACAAAATATGAAATAGATAATAAAACAAATTCCAAATTTGGGTTTCCAGATGCGCATATTCGGGTGGAAAGGTACTTTATTCAAAATTGGGTGGCTCTAGGAACCGCTGTTTCATTACATTTAGAGAAATATTATACATTTATGCAGATTCTTCATTATTTAATTTCTTTAAATACAATACAGGGCTGCAATATTTTGTGGCAACAGTTTGAAAAGTGATTCAGACTTTTAATGTTTCCAACCAAAAATAGCAAAACGAAAACAATAGTCCTTCAGGGACAAAGCCCCTTTGGACTAATAATGCTTTCTGAAATATTCGCAAGAGGATTACGTTATTCAAAATTCGAGGGCTCTAGATACGGTTGTTTTATCACAGTGCGAGAAATATTCATACATTTATGCAGATTCTTCATTATTTAATTTTTTTAAATATAAGACAGGGCGATAATATTTGGTGGCAACAATTTTAAAAGTGAATCAACATTTATAATGAATCGACGCAAAGTGCCAAATTGAAATTAATAGTCCTTCTAAGCTGACGCTCCTTTCAAGGGGGGGGGTGAAGAAAATCTGAAATGTTTCAGATTTTAAATTACGTCCAAAGGGGCGTTTATTTTTTAACATTTTGTGTGTTACCTTTATTTATTAAATATCATGTTCTTCGCACTTGAACCATAAAATTCAGTTAAAGAAGAATATCGCAAAATAGTTTTAAACTGAGCATATTTTTAGAATTTCCTATACACAGTCTCACGCTCTGGAAATAAAAATGTTCTTTCTGCGCAACGTTGCTATTGCTCGCTTTGAAATCCTTGAGTTTGTTGATCAAAAATTCGTTAAAAGTTTTCAAAATATGAAATGGATAATAAAACAAATTCCAAATTTCAAATTTGGGCTTCTAGATGCCCATATTCGCAGAAGGATTACATTATTGAAAATTCGATAGCTCTAGGTACCGTCGTTTTATCCCAATGCGAGAAACATACATACATTTATGCACATTCTTCATTACTTAATTTCTTTAAATATAATACAAGACTTTCTTTAAATATAATACAAGATATTACTTTAAAGTGAATGTCCAAATTGGACAGGAAAAAAATTCCCAGTATTATTGATACGGGATCGCAAATTAACGTTATGCCGTTAAAAGTTTTTAACAAAATTGGTGATAAATTTAGAGAAATTTCAGTGAAATCCGATGATAAAATATTTTCAATATGTAGCCAAAATCAAATAGAAAAAATAGTCAAAGTAAAGTGTAAAGTAGGTAAAATAGAAAATAGTGTGATATTTTATGTAGTAGATTCAAATTTGAATTATTTATTGCTTTCAGCACCATGTGTTTCATTATTTAAGTTACAATTGAATTTTCATAATTATGAAGTGTATCAGCTTGGAAAACAGGTAAGTAAAAATGTTAAAGTAGACAAGTTTTTCCAAAATAATTATGTAAGTAAAAATGATATCGGTGCTAAACAATCTAGTAAATATTTTGCTAATAGTGGAAATTTTGTATGTAAAAATGACGTTAGTACTAACAAATGTGGTAATTATTTTGAAAATAGTAAAAACTCTGATAGTAAAGTACAGAAATTGTTGAATGATTATAATCATATATTTGCAAAAAGTAAATATGATGTTGGTTGTATAAGGGTTGAACCTCCCAGAGTTATATTAAATTCTGAATTACCAATAGCCTATAGACCATATAGAGCATCTCCTAAAGATAATAGTGAAATTAAAAAACAAATAGATGAATTGTTAAAAGCTGGAATTATTAAACCTTCTTATAGTCCTTATGCTGCTCCTGTAACTTTGGCTTATAAGCGAGATGAGCAGTCCAGAAGCAGATTGTGTATTGATTTCAGGAAGCTTAACCAAATTACTAAAACTGATTCTGAACCTATTCCTAGAATTGATGCTGTATTAGATCAATTAACAAATTGAAAAATATTTTCTACATTGGATTTGGCATCAGGCTATTGGCATATAAAATTAAATGAAAAGGATACTGAAAAATGGGCATTTACTACAAATTTTGCACTGTATGAGTTTACTAGATTACCTTTTGGTTGGAAAAATTCCCCATCTGTTTTCCAACGAGCTCTTAGACAAATTTTAAACAAATATAAGATTCAATTTGCTTTAAATTATTTTGATGATATTATAGTACTCTCTCCAAATTTTGATGAACATTTAAATCATCTTAAAATAATATTTGATATATGTGAGAAAGAGAATATAAAATAAAACAATCTAAATGTAATTTTGCTAAAGAAAAATAAATTTTCTAGGATATGAAATTCAAGCAGGAAAATACCAGCCCAGTAATGCAAATATAGAGGTTATTAAGAAATTGCAACCCCCTAAAAATGTCAAAGAATTGCAAAGATTTTTAGGAAGCATTAATGTTTATCATAAATTTATTCAAAATTATGCTAAAATTAGAGCCCCATTAACAAATTTACTTAAGAAAGATACTCCTTATAATTGGACTGATGAATGTCAAAAAGCTTTTCAAAAATTAAAAGAGGCATTGATTTCTAGACCTATTTTAACTTTGTTTAATCCTAAATATCCCTGCCATGTATTTGTTGATGCGTCCAAAGAAGCTGTTGGTGCTGTTATAAAACAAGAACATCCTGATGGTAGTTTACATCCAATTGCTTTTCATTCTAGAAAATTAAGATCTTATGAACAAAATTATGCCATTACTGAGCTGGAATGTTTAGCTATTATTGATGCAATTGATAAATTTTATTATTATTTACATGGTAATCATTTTACTGTACATACTGATCATGCTGCTTTAGTTTGGCTTAAAAATATAAAACACCCTACAGGTCGTCTATTTAGGTGGTCTTTAAAATTATCTATGTATGATTTTGATATAAAATATAAAAAAGGATCTACTAATGTTGAAGCTGACATGCTCTCTAGAAATCCTATGTGTCAACATTTAAGATTGCAAGTTAATTTATTATCATTAGAAGAAATAAAAGAATATCAAAATTTAGATAATGTTTCTAATACTAAGTATAAGAAAATGAATGATGTATTAACTATCAAAAAACAGGGATTGTGCAAAATTGTGATACCTATGTCTCTACGTACGAAATTACTTGAAAAGGCCCATATACAGTTTGGTCATATTGGTGTATCATCTATGCTAAATTTGTTATCTCCACAATATTATTGGCCAGGAATTGTT
>KK115067.1:161563-181455 GCA_000611955.2 Stegodyphus mimosarum | reverse complement strand
GAAGCTGTTCCCTTCCTTCAAAGCTTGCCAGGCGCTGTATTTCAACAGGACAATGCCCGCCCTCATACTGCTCGGATTGTTAAATCCTTCTTTGCAGCGCAGCAGGTACAGCTTCTTCCTTGGCCTGCGTGTTCCCCGGATATGTTGCCAATTGAACATGTGTGGGATGTCATTGGTCGGCGTCTTGCTCGTGATCCTCGTCCTGTTGCGTCTGCAGACGAACTTTGGGTACGCGTACAAACGATATGGAATGCTCTTCCTCAGTCAGACATTCAAACTCCATGCCATGTCGTGTAGCAGCACTTATTGCGGCGCGTGGTGGCCACACAAAATACTGATTCTGATCTCTTGTTCTTGTTTGTTTGCTTTGAACATTTAATCATTTATTTGTACCACTACCACTCAACTGTGTATTAAATTGCATTCAATTATGACGATTCCTTCTTGGTGTTGCAATTTTCACAAACGTGAGTGTATGTATGTATATAAAAATTAAGTAGTAAAAAAGTATTAAAAAAAAGAGGAATCTAGTCAAAATTAGCGCTTGAAGCTGATATATATATATATATATAACATATACCAATAATTCGCAATAAATGATTATAAGAAAACTTTCCATATACCATCTCCAAATAACAGAAATTCAATTCAAAATCCTTATCAAAATCATTATAATTACAGAAATTAACTTTAAATTAAAATCATTATAATTATAATTAAATTTAAATTTTTAATAATGATTTTAAAACCTTAATAATAATTTAAAATCTTAATAATAATTTTAAAATATTAATAATAATTTGATTAAATTTAAAAGCATTATAGTAAGTCTTGGGCTTATTAATTTACTTTTAATTACTTTTATATTGAATTTATATGTATATATGTGTGTGTGTGTGTTCAGATGTCACGAAAAAATGCCTTTTGAATCCATTTCAAATCCATTTTACAGTACGTTTTGGAAATAAGACTCCTTTATGCTGTCCGTAGGTGCAGACTGCAACAGCTTTTAAATATTGTTTTTAATCTTTTGTACAATTTAAATAGACGAACATTAATATGTATCTGAATGGCAACGTTTTAAATGCAGGAAGAATAGTTTTAAATATTGTTGCTAATCGTTTGTACAATTTAAATAGACGAACATTAATATGTATCTGAATGGCAACGCTTTAAACGCACGAAGAATGTAATTATATTTTATTTAAAAAATAGTTTAGAATTCGTTTTCTCTTCTTGCTCGTATGTCGCCATTTTAAGTGTTAAATAAAGTTTTTGCTATGTTCAATCAGTGTAGTTTGCTTCAATTGCGATAGAAGTATCACAGTCTTTAAACAGGAGATATTTTGGAAACTCTCCAGTGCCTCGAAAAATAATTAAGACTGTGATACTTCTTTCGCAATTGAAGCAAACTCCATTGATGGAACACAGCAAAAGCTTTATTTAATACTTAAAATGGCGACATACAAGCAAGGAGAGAAAACGAATTCTAAACTATTTTTTAAATAAAATATAATTACAATCTTCGTGCGTTTAAAACGTTGCCATTCAGATACATATCAATGTTGTTCGTCTATTTAAATTGTAGAAAAGATTAAAAACAATATTTAAAGCTGTTACAAGACTCATGCAAAGAATGGTCCAAATGGATTTGGGAACGGTCAAAATGGATATTTCCATTGAAATGTGGTGATACTCGAAATTTTTAAAGATTACAATACTTCCTGTACTTAGTATAAGAAAGTTAAAATACGGTATTGTTAGAATAAATTAGTGTCCCTTTGCATAATGAAACTCGGCAACGTCAAAAACAAACGAGAGCCAAACTATATATTGGCGAGTGAGGATTCTACTTATGTTCTTATGCAAAAAGGAAGTCTTAAAAAGATCTTGTGCTAACGTTGTACTTGTGCCTCATTCTTTTCAACATGTTAGCTTCTTTTATGGAATATACTCCTGATAATGTTGCCTAATATGTAAGCCTGAAGCTATTTAAAACTTACAAATGAACTTCTTGTAAGTTCTTTATTTCAGCACTTCGACTTAAATTATTGTAAAGACTGTTAACCTTGATTTGTGTTCTATTTGTGTTTTATTTGTGTTAAGCAATCTCTCTAACTTATTAAAAAGAGATTTCATAGTTATTCTAACTTATGATTCTTTAATAAAACTATGCTAAATAGAGGATAATGTACTCAAACTCCTTAAATATGTTAAATGCACAACACATCAGGTATAAAAAGACACTTGCTTGCTGTTTTTAAATCGTTAATTAATTAAGCATGTGTAATTACACTCACGTTTGTGAAAATTGCAACACCATGAAGGACTTACGCGAGTGAGCTGAAATTTTCAGGAAATGCAAAGTAGCGCATGATATGCAAATGATTAGAATTGCAAATCCGTAGCGCATGCGTATGCTGAGCAGCGCCCTCTGAACGGCTGATGGATCCGAATAAATAGACGGCTGTAGCGAGGCGTGTATGGTTATCGGTGGTTATCTGCTAGTGGTAAACGTTAACTCAATCTGTACTTATGCCTCGTCGACGAAAGAGAGCGAGATTTGAACAACTTACAGAGTTTGAACGAGGGAGAATCATCGGCCTTCGTGAAGCTGGATTGTCGTATCGTGCAGTAGCCTCTCGTGTGCAGCGTAACAGCAGCACAGTGATGCGCGTTTGGAAGCAGTGGACGGACGAGTGTCGGACAACTCGGAAATCCGGGAGTGGACCCCGAAATGTGACGTCAGCTCGCGATGATAGACACCTGGTCCGCATGGCGCGGACGGACCGTACAGCTTCCTCTAGACAATTGGCAGCACTGTGGTCAATAGCTACAGGTGTTTCATTGTGTGCTTCATCAATTCGTAGACGTCTGCTGCAGTGTGGACTGCGCGCACGGACTCCTTTATACAGGATCCCCCTAACGCACGACCATCGCCGCCTGCGGCTACAATGGGCCAATCAGCATAGAGACTGGCGTGCTGATTGGCAGCATGTCGTGTTTTCTGACGAATCCCGCTTTAATTTGTGGTACCATGATGGCCGCATTCGTGTCAGACGCTATGCCGGTGAACGCCACCTTCCGGAGTGCATTATCGAACGCCACAGTGGACGAACACCCGGAGTTATGGTCTGGGGCGCCATAGCATATCATAGACGATCTCAATTGCTACGAATTGTGGGCAATCTGAACAGCAACCGGTATATCCGTGAAGTTCTACAGCCCGAAGCTGTTCCCTTCCTTCAAAGCTTGCCAGGCGCTGTATTTCAACAGGACAATGCCCGCCCTCATACTGCTCGGATTGTTAAATCCTTCTTTGCAGCGCAGCAGGTACAGCTTCTTCCTTGGCCTGCGTGTTCCCCGGATATGTCACCAATTGAACATGTGTGGGATGTCATTGGTCGGCGTCTTGCTCGTGATCCTCGTCCTGTTGCGTCTGCAGACGAACTTTGGGTACGCGTACAAACGATATGGAATGCTCTTCCTCAGTCAGACATTCAAACTTTGTTTGACTCCATGCCACGTCGTGTAGCAGCACTTATTGCGGCGCGTGGTGGCCACACAAAATAGTGATTCTGATATCTTGTTCTTGTTTGTTTGCTTTGAACATTTAATCATTTATTTGTACCACTACCACTCAACTGTGTATTAAATTGCATTCAATTATGACGATTCCTTCTTGGTGTTGCAATTTTCACAAACGTGAGTGTAGTTATGCGTTTTTAGTTTGAAAGATAAATGAAAGATTTTATTAAATGTATGATATCCCCTCTGTGACTTATCATTTTGTTCGAGTTGAATGTTTGGTAGATTATCATAGCCCGATATAAACATTACATAAAAGAGAAAATTTTCTAAGTTTTTCTGTAGACATTTAACATCAAAAAACAAATGCCACTTTGCACTATTTTCGTTTAAGCTACAAAGCTCGGGTAGTGCTAATGGGCAGACGCAGTTATGCTCTATATTATTTCCTTTATATTTTATCTGGAAAACACTGACAGGAATTCTTGTTTCTTTTTTGGGAACGGCAGTTATCCTTTCTCAGGTAGGCCTTTAAAAATGAATTTAAAAAAATTATACCATTTATTAGCCCAAAGGGGCAATATTCCCAGAAGCTGTATTAATTTTCTTTTGACATTTTGCATTGATTCACTATACAAGACGAATCACTTTTCATATGGTTGCCACCAAATATTATCTCCCTTATTTAAAGAAATTAAACAATGAGGAAACTGCATAAATGCATATACGTTTCTCGCACTGTCATAAAACAACGGTCTAGAGCCATCAAATTTTGAATAATGTAATCTTCCACCGAATATGGACATCTGGAAGCCCTAATTTGGAATTTGGAATTAATTTTATTTTCGATTTCATATTTTGTAACCCGTTAACGAATTCTTGATTAACAAACACAACGATTTGAAAGAGAGCAATGGCAACACCGTACGGGGGAAAAATTATCTCCATCGGAACTTCTAAAGATATGCTCATTTCAAAATTAGTTGAATTGAGTTTTATGATTTAAGTGCAAAGAACATAATATTTAATGAATAAAGGTAGCACACAACGTTAAAAAAAGTTCCTTTGGACGTAATGTAAAATCTGAAAGCTTTTAGATTTTTTTTTAGTAAAAGGGACAATTCGCTTAGAAGAACTGATTTCTTTTTGGCATTTTCCGTTGATTCACTATAAACGTCGGTTCACTTTTCAAATTATTGCCCCCAAGTATTAGAGCCCTTTACCGTATTTAAAGAAATCAAATAATGAAGAATCTGCAGAAATGTATGTATGTTTCTCACATTCTGATAAAACAACGGTACCTAGAGCGATCAAATTTTGAATAATGTAAATTTCTACACGAATATGGGTATCTGGAAGGCCAATTTGGAATTCAGAATTTATTTTATTTTCTATTACATATTTTGTAAAACTTTAACGGATTTTTGACTAACAAACTCGAGGATTTCGAAGCGAGCAATGGCAATACTGTACGGAAAAAAAATTTATCTCCAGCGCGCGAGACTGTGTATCAGAAATTCTAAAGATATGCTCATTTCAAAATTATTTTGCGATATTGATCTTGAATTGAATTTTATGGTTTAAATGCGAAGAACATGATATTTAATAAATAAAGGTAACACACAAAACGTTAAAAAAAATGCCCTTTTGAGCGTAATGTAAAATCTGAAAATTTTCAGATTTTTTTTAATTCATTAATTTTTTTAATTTGTGAAGATTATGAGACATATTATTTCATTTATCTTAAAAATGGAATCGAAAGATTCAGAAGTTAATAATGGAATTCTGAGAAACTATTACTTTAAATTCTACTGTATATTGTCCATTCGTAACTTTAAAAAATAAGCTCTTATATTATTTTTTCATGTCAGTGAAAAACTTAACGCATTTTGCCGAATCTTCTATTGAACATACACTTATTTGTGCTTAATATTTTTGACGATTTAATTATTATTGCTCTTGTGGATAAAAAACTGAAATGATAAAATGTTGACTATAAACAGTTCCTGCCTAGGCCCGGGAAAAATAAAAGCAATTCATATGCTATACTCTATTATTTGTAGTTTTCTCTGATGAAGTTTTGCTGTAAGGCATTATACTAAAATGTTTTTGTTTTTTGTTTTTTTTTCTTTCTGATTGAACATTAATAAAGAAGGAAAAAAGTCACTTTTATATTCCTCGGCCATTGTTTATGGCAAAACGTTAAACGTTTTGAGTGATGTAGCGAAAATGACGTCACCTAAATTTTTCGCATCTCATAACAACAGCCGTTAGAGCGACATGTGTCTCTCCGCAAACGTAGTTACCAGTAGCGGCAAAAGATGCACTGTCAGCGGCAACTTGACTTCCAGATTTCGACGGAAGTGATACAGGATTTGCTTCTGGAACTTTTTTCTTGAATTACTCTTCAGATTTTCATTTAACTAGGTAAGTTTGTAAAGTAACTGTTTTACTCTATTTATAAAAAATAAGCCTTTTGAATCCATTTTTGCTATTTTACATTTTTTTTCGAAAAAACAAATAATCGCTAAAAGTATTCTGATCTGCGATTAGCTAGTTTCTGCAAAATGATGATTTTTTTTTTAAGATATTTTGCTCTTTAATTTTTGACCTTGATATATTGAAAGTGCAGAAATGCTTTATTTAAATAATAAAAACTAGGCAAACTATTTATCAATGATAACACAATTTTATGCACAAACTGCTGTTTATAGAAAACGAAGACATTTTCCTCTCTGACCAGTCAATAGCAGT
The DNA here is from genome assembly GCA_000611955.2 of Stegodyphus mimosarum. Taxonomy (NCBI): domain Eukaryota; kingdom Metazoa; phylum Arthropoda; class Arachnida; order Araneae; family Eresidae; genus Stegodyphus; species Stegodyphus mimosarum. The sequence continues at coordinate 175,173 of KK115067.1, read as the reverse complement.
AGTAATGATGTTGGTGGTAATGAAGATTAAAAAAAAAATCTGAAAGGTTTCAAATTTTAAATTACGTCCAAAGGGGCATTTTTTTAACGATTTGTGTGTTACCTTTATTTATTAAATATCTATTCTACGCACTCAAAGCATAAAATTCAGTTTTCAAATAACAGCAATATCGCAGAATAATTTTAAAATGAGAACATCTTTAAAATTTCCGATACAGAGTCTCGTGTCTTTTTCCGTACAGTGTTGCCATTGCTCGCTTTGAAATCGTTTAGATTTTTAATCGAAAATTCGTTTAAGTGTTACAAAATATGAAATCAATAATAAAACAAATTTCAAAGTCAAATTTTGGCTTGCACATGCCCATATTCTATGGAAGGTTACGTTATTCAAATTTTGATAATGTCTAGGTACTGTTGTTTTATCACAATACAAGAAACATACATACATTCATGCAGATTCTTCATTATTTAATTTTTTTAAATGTAATATAGAGCTCTAATATTTGGTGGCAAAAATTTGAAAAGTGATTCGCGTTTATAGTTTTTAATGCAAAATGCCAAAACGAAATTAATAGTGCTTTAGGGCAAATTGCCCCTTTGGACAAAAAAAAAATCTGAAACGTTTCAGATTTTAAATTACGTCTAAAGTGGCGTTTTTTTAACATTTTGTGTGTTACCTTTATTTATTAAATATCATGTTCTTCTTCACTTAAACCATAAAATTAATTTCAAGAGCCATATCTCAAAAGAATTTAAAAATGAGCATATCTTTAGAATTTTCGATACACAGTCTCACGTGCTGGAGAGAAAAATGTTTTTTCCGTATAACGTTGCATTGTTCGCTTTGAAATCCTCGTGCTTGTTAATCAAAAATTTGTTCAAGTTTTACAAAATCTAAAATCGATAATAAAACAAATTCCAAATTTCATATTTGGGCTTCCAGATGCCCATATTCGGGTGGAAACGTTCAGTATTCAAAATTTGATGGCCCCAGGTACCGTTGTTTTATTACAATGCGAGAAACATACGTACATTTATACGGATTCTTCATTCTTTAATTTCTTTAAATATAATACAGGGCGATAATATTTGGTGGCAACAATTTGAAAAGTGAAACAACGCTTTTAGTGGATCGACGCGAAATGCCAAAATAAAATTAATTGTCCTTCTGGTCAAATTGCTCCTTTGGACTAAATAAGATTCACACTAAAAACAATACGCTTTGTTGATAAATAATGAAAAATCTGCATGTTTGTCATTCGCATTGCGTTAAAATGGCGGCAACTGGAGTTACCAAATTTTCTCAGCTCCTTCACTTGATCACATGCACCTTAAAGCCCAAATTCTGAATTTTAAATCTGCTTTTTATTTATTTAAAAGTTTGAGCAAATTTAATTACTTTTTATAAGCAAAATCAGCCGTTTATCAGCATTACGTCATCCCCCCTTCTCAAAATTAAATATATAAATATATATTTTTTATCTTTCACGCGCCAGTGTGTTGCCATTATTTAATTTAACTTTTAAATTTAATCTGTGTTTTATCTGTTAACAAAAATAGAGATTTAAAAGCAATAAATATAGTTATTAATAAAACCTTTTTTTTCTTTATTAATAATGTATCGGATCGATTTAACTAAAAGGCATTTAATTCGTGAAATATTTAATTAATAAATTTTATGAACATTTTCCGTTTTGTTTTGAATTTACAAAAATTTTCAATACTAAGTACGTAACACCAAATACGCACGTAGGTAAATTATGTAGAACACCTTTTTTTAAATTTTGATTTCATTTTATATTTTTAAAGACAAATCATTCATCGAGGTGTTATATTCCGATAACTGTCTTGCCTAGTTGAACTGGTACTAATAATTTGTAAATTAATTCTTCAATATCCATTATGTTTATTATATCTAGTCTAATCTAAATCTTATGACATAGTGTCAAACTCATTTATTGATCTTTTTGGATGCTCTTCTTTAAGATTCGTCGGCTCACCAGTGGCCGAGCGGTAAAGACGCTGAACACTGGTAGTTCGCTCCGAAGTTCGAATCCCGCGAACGGGCTGGCTGCATGGGCTTTTTCGTGGTTTTCCCCATGTGTAACGTGTATACGAGCCAGTTCCCTTAGAAAGCCCTCCACGAAGGCATCCCTCCCCTTAGGCAGATAGCCCTCGTGTGCTTTGCCATAATTTGAATAACCTAACCTAATCTTTAAGATTCGTCGTGTTTAGTAGCGTATAGAGATAGGGAAAAAAAGAGTTTAATACAGACATATCATATATAATGACTGTTAGAAAAAGACATGTGTGTCTCCTATTATCAGATTCTTCAATAAAAACAAACGAAAAAAATCTGAAAGCTTTTAGATTTTATATTAAGCCTAAACGGGCATTTTCTTTCTTTTTTTTTCTTCATTTGCAGACATATACACGTTTCGAGAGCATTTGGGCTAACGCCACATTGGGCTAAAAATATTTAAAAACAGCAAATCTTCAGAATGCCGGATAGACAGTCTCGCGCACTGGAGATGAAATTCCCGACAGTATTGCCACTGCACTGTTTAAAAAAAACCATATGGCTCATATATGAACCGGTCAATAGCAAATGAACTAATGGCCTCATGGCCTCACTAATTTACACTGCAGGGCGGTTGAAGGACAGTCACTTCTACTGGGCCGATTGACGAAATTCAACTTGCCTTTTTCATGTCTCGAAAGCGCGATTTAGGATATGTATTAGATTTATATATAGCACTGTTCTGATAGAGGTATTTTGACACAAAATCGGACTTTTGCTGGAACGACATGCCAATTTTTTTCCATATTTCGATTTTACGACTCAAATTATGCCAAACTGCCAAGTTTTGTAAAAATCGCATGAGTAGTTTTTAAAAAATTAGTTATCAAAGTTTTAGCTCCTTAATGTTAATTGAATTTTGTATATATATATACAATATATCTTTTTTTATTAAACTGATTTGATTCTTCCTTTCATATTTGAAATTTAGGTTCATTCAAATAAAATTCGCCAATTTTTTTATGATTCATTTTTAAATTTTGTATTTTCAAATAATTTTTATGAATTTTTCGAAAAGAATTTTGAATTATAACCTATAAAATTTTTACCATCATCTTAAAGTAGATTTATTTCTGAGCCTACCTGCAAAAAATTAGAGTTTTTATTCAAAATTTCCTGAGATATGCTTGGCGCCTTTTGGAATTTGGCATATTTCTTAAAAGAGGTAATAACGCCAAATGTAGCTTACGCACTTTGTTAAAATTATTTGAAAATAGGAACGATGACATTTTTTTCCCGCTTACCTACAATGAAAAAAAGGAAAGGATAATGGGTTGCTATAAATTATGAAGTTCTTCAAGTGAATTATTCTTAGCTCAAACTAAAAAAATGCGCCAAGATAAAGTTTTAAATTTCTTCGTAAATTTCTCACCAAAGAATTACAAAATTGAATATGTAGGCATAATTTGAGTCGTAGAATCGAAATATGGAAAATTGGTATGTTATTTCAGGAAAAGTCCAATTTTGTGTCAAAATACCTATGTTAGGACAATGCTATGTATAAATCTAATATATATCCTAAGTCGTGCTTTCGAGACATGAAAAACACAGTTTGAATTTCGTCAATTTACCCAGAAATGGAAGTAGCCCTAGCAGTCAAACACCAGGTGACAAGCCCTATCTGTCAAACACCAACTGGCAATGAATTCGTGAGCATGTTTCAAAGGCTAAGTAGTCATGCTGAAGCCTTTAATTTTTTAAAGCAACATTCTTATGCTTGGGTCATTTTTTGGTAGATATGTGATGTGATCCTGCAATGCCTGATAAATTTGTAGGACCAAAGGAAAGACGATAATATATTTTCAAAAACTTATCACTTCGTAAAATCGTGTAGACAAAATTTAACAAAATTTCAGACATAAATTTGTTGGAATTTGTTTATTCCATTTTTTTTCTGAATAATTTTACTACAAAATAAAAGCTTGTAAGGATTATTTGTTAAATTAAGGGAAATAATTTCTTTTACCCATAAAAAAGGTCTATTTAAATATTAGCAGTAGTAACACTTTTGCACTTCTTTATAGAATTCCAAATAAAAATCTTCAGAAAAATATGTTAGAAAAAAATTGACATGATTAATTTTTTTTTCTGTTAACCGAGTTTTCGATTATCCGAGGTTATTAGGATCCCAGTTGCTTTGGATAGCCGGGATTCTACAGTAACTATAAATAGGAACTGACTGCGCTCTATAATCTTCGATTTCATTCTTAGTTTATATATCGCACTTATGCTCGAATAAATATTTTTTATTAAAAAAGGCCTGTTTCAATTTTTTGATCGCATGTATCATATCGCAAAATTACTAATTAATGTATTCTTTCTAATACTAAGCTGGTGTCTGAAAAACCAAGTTCCAGAGTAAAACCTAAAAGCTTAAATCACTTTTCCCTTGAGAGCACGAAACCGAAATATGAAGCACCTGAAAATCTAATTTAATACCTAAATAACTTCTCTTTTGCTTTTTTTATGAAAAAGTATTTTATTTTTCTTTTGGGAGAGCGTAACAAAAATATATTGTGCAACTACAGAGGTTGTTTGCACATTTTTAGACATTTTTCATTATATTTACAGAAATAGTTTAGCTAAGCCTTTTGTGTTTTAAATGCTCCAATTGATAACCCTTAGTCTTCATTACCTTTCGACACCTTAACTTCCAAGATAATAAAACCTTTTTTACCATCGAACAACGTACTTAATCCTATTCCTCTTGAACAGCTTTCCAAACTCCAAGGAAGGTTGTAGGTCGACGTCTGGACAATTCGCTTTTTCAAAGTCCAAAAGCGCAAAAATAAGTGAATGATACATCAGGAGATTTTGTAGGAATATGAGCAAAGTATATGGTGTTGACACACATTTCTTGTTCCATTTTTTCCATGAAATTAACAGTGGATTTTGACAAGCGGCTGCTTGCTTTGTCTTGATGCAGTTCTGACGATTGATGGCACTGTGGGTAAAGAGAAGGTATTTCATATTTGACAACTGGGCATAAAATATGCTCCTGATGATAATATGTGGAGTTGACCTTATCAGGAATTTTGTAGATTCTAGTTGATTTCGGAAACATAACTATAGTCCTGAGTAGGAACAGGGAGCTTACTAAAAGCTATGTTGGCGCATGTGTAGAAGATACAACAAAGATAAAGAGGATTCAAATTACCCTTTATTTGCTTGTCGATTTTACATACGTTCCCGTACTTCGGGATACAAAGACCAACCACTTTTGGTCTGAACGTAAAAGAATATAACACTACTAACTAACTAAAATTTAAATCAGAGCTAACTTTTAAATATCTTACACAGATGACTAGCACTAAGACTGGCCTTTTAAATTACTATGTCTGTAGTACGCAAACTGCGGAAAACTACAATAAGTCTTTAACTTTCAAGAGGGTTAACCTCTGGCCTTAAAGGCGGGCAGTAACTGATGGCAGGCTCGCATGAAGAGTCGTAACAAGAGAGCTTTCTCTCCTTCTTTTTTCTCTTAGCAAAAAGCCACAACTTAAATTTAAGCGTTAGCAAGTACAATTTGCATAAACATATTCACGCGTTCATTCTGGCCGGAAGTGCAAAATAAGAGATGATAGCAAAGTTTTAAAATGAAATAAACATTAGTTAAACTTAAGATCCTTATAACCTTAACAATTTTCTGCACTCTCTTTCATTTTTTTATTTATTTATTATTATTTTTTTTGTCGTTGTATCAAAAACCAGCAACAATCATAAATCCCTTAGAATAACTTTTTTTAGATTCTTTGAACCATGTTCTAAGATTTTTTTTCTCTTTGATGACAGTAAATGGATCTCTTTTACTACGGTCACTTACATATACCAAAGATTCATTAATTGTGAGAACAGTTTCCCATTTTTATCCGAATAATTGTTTCTCCTAGAGGATTCTGAAACGTGTTCTGCTTTCGACGACATGTCGTGGAGAAAGATCGTTTTACACATTACGCTTTTTCGCTTTTTTGAGATTCAAACCAGCTTTAATCACTTTGTTTATAGTTGAAACTGAACATTTTTAGTCCAAAGGTGCAATTTGCCAAGAAGCATTACTAATTTCCTTTTGGCATTTTGCGTTCATTCAGTAAAAGCGTTGTTTCACTTTTCAAATTGTTGCTACCAAATATTATCGTCCTGTATTATATTTAAAGAAATTAAATAATAAAGAAGCTGCATAATTGTATATATGTTTCTAGTATTGCGATAAAACAACGGTACCTAGAGCCATCAGATTATGAATTTTGAACGTTTGCACCCGAATATGGGCATTTGGAACCCCAAATTTGAAATTTCGAATTTCCTTTTATTATGCATTTCATATTTTGTTAAACTTTAGGGAATTTTTAATTAACAAACTCAAGGATTTCAAAGCGAGCAATGGCAACGTTGCACAGGAAAAGCATTTTCATCTCCGGCGCGTGAAACTGCGTATCGGAAACTCTAAAGGCAGGCTCATTTAAAAATTATTATGCGATATTTCTCTTTAACTGAATTTTATGGTTTATGTGCGAAAACATGATATTTAACAAAAAGTAAGTAACACACAAAATATTAAAAAAAGGTCCGTTTGGACGTAATTTAAAATCTGAAACCTTTCAGATTTTTTTTAATGATTATGCAGCTGTCCTTTGAATTCGCAGATTTTGTTAAACACTAAAGTTCTTACCTTTGCAACATTCGAAGGATTCCGTTTTTACTTTGAATATGTACTTTGAACAATTATTGACAATATTATCTATCGTTGCTTTAAATACCGCAAAATCATTGCTTTTACAGAATTTTTAATAACTAAATACGAATAATTTTCTTCGGAAAGAATACAAACACAGCCTACCGTCCATTGCTTCTTTAAAAGAGCCATTTTGCATGAAAACAAAATTATGAAGTAGTAAACGATAATTTATACTTTCAAAGATATAGTTGAAGTTAAAACAAATTGTGCGAACAGCCGATATATGCCTTTCATTTCAAAAAATAATCCTGCTCTTTTCTAGTATATTATATATTATTTCTCTTCTTATTTTGTTGAAAATTGGGAAAAGTTCATAGCTTTGTTGAAATCGTACCAAAACAACGAATCTGCAAGATTTCAAGAATGACTAATTTAAAATTTTAATTCTTTGTGAAAATGTTAGGTGTACAAACAGTAAGTATTTAATTAAATAATTATTCATCTTTATGCATCCTTTTTTTTGGAACAGTATAAAGTGCTTAGAAACAACTTAAAAATTTATGTAAAGGAAAATAATAAAAAACGGTGGTTCATAGTTATGACACGGTGGCAGCGATATGTGTAAATTGGAAGAAAAAGTACGATCTATAACTTATATTCATAAATGCCATTGATAAAAAATATTCCAGGCAAATATTCTTTCTATTCTATTTGTTTTTTAATCAATGATATTACACAATGAAGCATTTGTATATATAATCCTCACACTGCGGGAATCGATGGCACCCAGAACAGCCAAAGTTTGAATACATATCGTCCTCCACCCGAATATATGCACATCGATGACCGAATTTTGAATTTTAATTCCTATTTCATTTGAAAAATTAATGAATTATGAGCAAAATATTGAAAAGCAATATGCTGCCACTCTGCGAAGCGTAAGATTTTTATGTTTCAAATTAATCAGAAAAATCAGCGATTTTGAAAGAATGCGGACACTCGGCGAAGTGTGAGATATTCCTCTTTCAAATTTAATAAAAGAAATTCAGCGATTTAAAAAAATGTTGCCACAGCCCGATTTAAAATAGTTTTATCTCTCATAAACCATTTTTTTTTTCAATTTGACAAACCGTAGAATATTTAAATATTTCTTGTAGTTTTAATGTGTCAGTTATTGATTACAAAAAGCAAGCAGTTTGAAAGCAGTAAAAAAATTTCTCTTTCTATTTATTAGCAACTGGAATCTAGAAATTACATTAGCTAGAATCATTAAAACCATTACACATTTTTTTCTCTTTTGTACTAACTATTTCAAGCAAATGGCAACGCCAGCGACGGAGCAATTAAACAAGTAATAATCAAAGGATATTCTTCGAAAATTCTTATTTTCAACCCTCTCCAGCTGGTTACATACCTCAAAAGCACAATATGTATATATTGATAATAAATTCAAAAAAAAAAAAAAACTGAAAGCTTTCAGATTTTACATTACGCCCAAAGGGGCATTTTTTTAACGTTTTTTGGGAGTCGTACTTAAAGTATAAAATTCAGTTCAACAGCAATATCGGAAAATAATTTTAAAATGAGCATATCTTTAGAATTCCCGATACATAGTCTCACGAGCTGAAGATAAAAATGTTTTTTTTAATTGTACAGTGTTGCCATTCCTTGCTCTGAAATCATTGAGTTTGTTAACCAAAAAATCGTTAAAGTTTTACAAAATATGAAATCGATAATGAAACAAATTCCTAATTTGGGTTTCCAGATGTCCATATTCGGGTGGAAATGTACGTTATTCAAAATTCGTTGGCTCTAGTATCGTTGGTTTATCACGATGCAAGAAGTATACATACACTTATGGAGATTCTTCATTATTTAATATTTTTAAATACAATACAGGGCTCTAATATTTGGTGCCAATAATTTGAAAAGTGAATCGATATTTATAGTAAAAAAACGCAAAATGCCAAAACGAAATTAATGACCCTTCAAGGCAAATTGTTTCTTTGGACTTTAAAAAAAAACAGGGGGGGAAGTCCGAACGTAAATTAAATAAAAGTTTTGTCCCAAAAATTCTAAAGGATAGGTAGATCATTACAGTAGGATAACAATAGGTAGACCTTCAGACCTTTTGGGACAAAATTTTTATTTAATTTACTTTCCGAGTTTTACTTTTTTTTACTTACTATCATTTTTTTACAATCTAGCAGCTTCAGCGCAGATTCGTCTCTTTTCTGTATAATTTTTTACTGATTCAATAATGACTATTTTTAAGAGTATATATATATATGTGTGTGTATACGTAAAATTCATTATAATGCATATATACATATATATATATATATATATATACATATATCAGTAAAATGTATTAGAATTTTGCACTTTGAGCTTCGAAATTAAAATTAAAGGTAAGCAAAAGGAGTAAAATTCTAAAAGCATTTGCCTAAAAGTAAATTAGACATCCAAGTTCCAAGTAAAAATGGCAAAATTCTAAAGGCAATCACCTAAAAGTAAATTTGATCCCTACGTTCTAGAGTTTAAAAAACTTTAACAAAAATTAATTACTTAAAAGTAAAAGTAACGCAAAAAAAACTAAAAACTAAATGCTGGTATTCAAGAAACTCACCATTTAAAATTTGAACATGTAAAAAATAAAAAATAAAAATCATTTAAAGCACAAACTAAATGAAACTATATCAGTAAAGACATAAAGTAAGAAATTTAGAACTACTCACAAAGTCAAAAACTGAAATTCATAATTAATAAATTTCAAATAATCCTATAAATCCATGTATACGTAAAATGCATTACCCATATTTTGTGGGTAATGCATTTTACGTATACATGCATATTTTGTAAAGAAAAATATTACAGTTTATTGCAGCATCACCTTTGTTACTGAATATGACGAAAATAGGAAAGAAATAAATAATGGAAGCGCAGACGATCAAAAATATAAAATTTCGGTTTATCTCTGAGAAAAGGACATTTATGAAACACAATATGACAACTTAAACACCGTTCTGTTAACAAAATATTGTCATATAAAAATGTAACTCAAATAGGGGAAGGTCGAAAAAAAAAGTGCCAGTATGTCATCCATTGGTGCCTATTATTATGAAAAATAAATAAGTCAGACAGCCAGAGATTTACAACTAACAAAAGGAACATCTAAGATTACGAGAAAGTCAGAATAAAAAATGGGAATTGTTGAACTTCGTCGAAGTTCTCATGGGAATTATTTAGAGTATAAAAACACAAACCGTTTATTTTGTATGAGAGGTGATGTTAGACTACCGTGTGTGGCTTGCTCGTTTGGACGTCAAACAAGTCGTTAAAAGACCGCGACCAAAACTGGCAAGTTAGAAGAATGAAAAAAAAAAGGGGGGGAACTAAAAAAGAGAAAAAACTAGAGTCAGTGTCTTTTTTCTGTGTTTTTCCCTACGCGGGATATTGGCGTATGTGCAACAAAATGTTTCACTTTTTTAATTGCTTTTTTGACAAGATAGAAACTGTTTTTTGTTCTTTGGTACTCAAAATAATGCAAAGATTTTTTTTAATGTTGTGAATATTTATAAACAGTACACTTTGTAATTAATTAACTGTTTTCTTATAAATATAAAGGACTGATCTGACTGGAGAGGGAACCTAATTCAAAGAAATTTAAAATTTTTAAATTTAGAAGCTGGTAACCAGAAAAATCGTACTTACAAAATGTAGTTAATATAATGTGCCTTCTTCTTTATAATAATATGCTTATAAAACATTATTATAAAAAATTTTAAAAAAATCACTTAAAAGATTATCTCATCCTAGGAAAAATTGTTTAAAGTATTAAATGTCTGATGTCGTTAAATGGTAGCGAAATTTAAATTATTAGATAAAATAATAAAGCTGGAAAAAATGTTCTTAAAAGGGTAATTAAAGATTGAAAAAATATTAGTGGGAGAAATAAATAAAAAAAAAAATAAAAAAGTCTGAAAGCTTCCAGATTTTCCATTACGCTCAAAGGGGCGTTTTTTTAACGTTTCCTGTGTTACCTTTATTTATTAAATATCATGTCCTTTGCACTTAAACCATATAATTCAATTCAACAGCAATACCGCAAAATAATTTTGAAACGAACATACCTTTAGAATTTTCGATACACAGTCCCGCCCGCTGGAGATAGAATTTTATTTATTTTGTGTAAAGTGTTGCCATTGCTCTCTTTGAAATTTTTGAATTCCTTAATCAAAAATTTGTTAAAGTGTTACAAAATATGAAATCGATAATAAAACAAATTCCAAATTCGGCTTCCAGATGCCCATATTCGGACGAGGATTACATTATTCAAAATTTGATGGCTCTAGGTACCGTCGTTTTATCACAATGCGAGAAACATATATACATTTATGAGATTCTTCATTGTTTAATTTTTTTTAAATATAATTCAGGTCGGTAATATTTGGTGGCAACAGTTTGAAAGTGATACGGATATTTACAATCAATCGACGCAAAATGCCAAAACGAAATTAATAGCCCTTCTGAGCTAACGTTCCTTTGGGCTAACAATTCACACTCTGCTTAATACTTCAAATAGATATTCAAATGGAAAAATATAAATAGATTAAATAATATGTAAAATATAGAAACCATTCCAGTGATGGCATAAAATGGAGCTAAGGGTATCAAACGTTATTACTAAATACCCATTAAATATTAAGTTAGGAATTATTTTATTTAGATGATGCCAACTAATGTTAAAATAATACATGGGAATTTCCTATAACAAAATATAATATAAATGCTAATTGAGATTTTAAAATCTCAATTAGCATTTATATTATAAGTACCCAGACGTATATATCTCAGCCATCTTGTTACATTTTAAACAATACTAGCGGTAAGGCCAAAGCAATATTTATAAGTTCTGTGTACTAAAAAACTGAAAATAAAATGAACCATTAATTTAATCTACTGTGTATAAAGTTGCTAGCTCAGACCAAAGCAAAATTTATGAGTTCTATGTATACCTGAAAAGAAAGTGTATAAAAACCTTTCAGTATGAATGAAATCAGTTCATTCTTTCCAAGCAACAACCAATATCGTAAATAATTCTTTTGTTGCCAAACCAGGAAACAAAAACTTTGGGCACTTCAGGTTAATACGTATACGCATTACGTCATGATTTAAATTTAATGTAATATGACAACTTTTTCTTAATATCAATAAAAGAATTAACTTCGCAATAACATACCGTGTCAATTTTCTGAATCTGATACAAAAAAGTTGCTAACAGCAGCTATTTATTGAAAATGCTGACATTAACGAAAAATTTTCGAGTTACAATGACGTCACTTGAAATCGTGTGCTTTCTTCGACGTCAGAACAGGACCTTATGTAATATATTTAATGTTTGGCAATGCTATTTTTATTTCATATTCTATAAAACTTACAAATTTTTTATTAACAAATTGTATGATTTGAAAGCGAGTAATGGCAACACTTTAAAAAACAAAGCAGATTTTTATCTCCAGCGCACAAGACTGTTGCCACTTGGAAAAATGAAGGCGAAAATTAGCATTTTCAGAGTTTTTAATTAATATCGCGGCTGTCTAAAATCGTACGAAGATGAGAATGGTCGAAATTGTTTCCCACGAATTTGTGAAATCCAGCGGTACATCTTTCGAAACTCAACTCTTCGCCGTTCTGGAGGAGATCATGCCGCAAACAAATAAGCAAACAGACAGACTCGCATAGATTTTAATAGTATAGGCTAAAAGGTGTATTACATAAAAGAATACTAGATATAATATACTTGTACAATAAAGCAACATAAGCGAATGAAAATATTGAAACTTTTTAAATACGCTTAAATATAAAAGTAAAAAATTCTGTAATTGTTATTAAAAGTTAAATAAAAAATAAAAATTTTTTATAATAATATTTTTTGGAAAAAACGTAACTAATTAATTAATAATTAGTCTAAATAATTAATTATGTTGTCATTTTTAAGTTTAATAAATCTATTTTGCAATTCATCAACATATATTCTCCTAAATGTGACTGTGCTTATTTCTTAAGGCTATTTTGCATAAGAGATTGGAAAGTGAATTTGTGATTTAAATATATAATATCTAAATGAAGAAACAAGTTAGCAAAATATTCAACTTAAACTCCTTAAAACTAAATTTCTAAAATTTTATTTTTGCATTTTAAATACAATTATGGGACTGTTACACAGATTACTTAAAGTTTTCTAAATACAAGCCACAAATATAGATTACATTTTTAACCCCGATCATTCTCATTTCAATCTATTCTACTTTAATAAATCAAACAAAACTTGTGTAAAATAAGGCGTACTCTTGTATTACACTTCAAATATAATTGGGATCGTTCATTACCACATTGATCTGCTTAGATGATCACGGCAAAGCACGTGAAGACTATTCTTCTAAGCGGAGAGGTGCCTTTATGGAGGAATTTTTAAGGAAAATTAGCTTGTATTTATATTGCAGCTTTGAAAATGTTGAAATATCAGTTGCTTTGGAATTTAAATTTCAGACAATTTAAAGTGAATGACAGAATTGGGATCGTTCATTACCACATTGATCTGCTTAGATGATCACGGCAAAGCACGTGAAGACTATTCTTCTAAGCGGAGAGGTGCCTTTATGGAGGAATTTTTAAGGAAAATTAGCTTGTATTTATATTGCAGCTTTGAAAATGTTGAAATATCAGTTGCTTTGGAATTTAAATTTCAGACAATTTAAAGTGAATGACAGAATCACGAGCTTACGACTTTTATTCATCCGTCATCTTTCAAATGCTTTTTTTTTTTTTTTTTTTTTTTTCCAATTCCCCCCTT
>KK115067.1:141358-161549 GCA_000611955.2 Stegodyphus mimosarum | reverse complement strand
TTTTTTTTTTTTTTTTTTTGCTTATCACATGTTCCGCCCTTAGGCACTGCACGGAAAGAAAGGGATGCCCCGTGGAGGTCTTTTTAAGAGAAACTCGCTCGTATCTGCGTTACACATGGGAAAAACTAGGAAAACGCCCTTGCAGCCAGTCCGCTTGCCGAGACTCTACCCCCGGACCGAACTACAAGCGTTCAGCGGTTTTTACCGCTCGGCCGCTTGTGGACCTCTTTCGATTACTTGCGCTTCTTTTCTTCCTCGAGTTTTATTAAATATTTGTCCTGGGTGTTTATTGTTTTCAGGTAGTCTAAGTTCCAGTGCATTTGTCTTATAAAAGAATGAGGGAATTTTATTTCAACAAATATTTTACTTTTTTTTAAACATTTCTGTGAAGAAAAGTTTAAAATATGTTGTTGAAATTAAACAATGAAATTACGCTTATTTATCTAAAAAGTAACGCTTCCTTATTTCTGTTAAAATAAAGCTATAAAAATTTTTTTTTTATGTGAACCACCTTAAAACTAAAGGTAATATAATCTTCATGGCATCATGAAACGTACGATCGTGCTTTATTTTTAGCATATTTTATTGGCGTGGCAAAAAACACAAAACGGATTTCTATTTAATTAAAATTAAACTAAAACATTATTTCGCATTAAATAAATTTGTAACAAAGTAAAATTACTCTTAGAGTTATGACTTATTGAATACGCAATGAATATTGAACCAATACTAACCAATTGCTTTACCATTATTATTATACAGGGTGTTTATAAAGTCCCGGATCCATTTTGATGTTTAATAACTCACAAAATAATAAAGATAGATTAAAATTAATAACGTAAATGGTTAGATAGACTCAAAAAGTTTCATGACCCTTGTCAATGAGCTTCCACGTGTGCCCCTCTTCGTCGCACGGGGTATATCAAGTGGATATTCAATTTCACGCCAGGTACCGGCAAGCATGTCGGCATCCACAGGGGCTATTACGGTTGTAATTCTGGCTTTTAATTCATCCATGTTCGACACTTTCCTCCTGTAAGCGTTGTCCTTTACAAATTCCCAAAAGAAAAAGTCCAGCGGCGTTATATCAGGTGATCTGGGTGGCCAAGGAATTGGACCTCCTCGCCCAATCCATCTTCCTGTAAAATGGTCATTCAAAGAACTACGAACGATGGTACCCCAATGAGGTGGTGCACCATCTTGTTGCAAAGACATGTGGCTGAAGCTCTTCTAGCTGTGGAAAGCTCGGTAACAGCTAGAAACAGCTGTGGAACAGCTTTTCTGTAAAAAAGAAAGCCCAATGACTCGGTCGTGCATTAGTCCACACCACACATTAACCTTCGGGGAATCCCTTTGTGCCTCACGGTATTCATGGGGATTGTTGCCATAATTGATTCATAGTTGCCAAAAACAAAAGAGAAAAAAAATGCAATTAATAAGCAGACGATATTTAGAAAAGTACAGATATTTAGACTGGAAAATGAAATTATCTGAAATGAACCACATGCGCAGACGATATTTACAAAAGTAAAGATATTCAAACCTGAAAAGGAAAATGTATAAATTATTCCATCAATAAATGCCATACTTTGCATAACTTGTTTCGAATACTGCTGTGTAGATGTCCTTATGCATGGCATTTAAATAAATATTTCCTTCTAAGTATCGTTTCAATAATTGATCATCGATTCTTGGTTTTAGAGTGAGAAATTAAAAGTAAAGCGCACTTAAACTATAATAATTTTAGATATATGACACCAGTTATAAAACTACACCGAATTTTTATATAGGGATTTCTTATGAAAAAAGTTCTTAGTCCAAACAGGCAATTTGCTCAGAAGGCCTATTAATTTCGTTTTGGCATTTTGCACTGGTTCACTATAACTCTCGGTTCCCTTTTTAAATTATTGCCACCACATATTATCGCCCCGTGTTATATTTAACGAAATTAAATAATGAAGAATCTGCATAAATGTATGTATGTTTCTCGCACTGCGATAAAACAACGGTACCTAGAGCCATCCAATTTTGAATAACGTACGTTTCCACTCGAATGTGGGCATCTGGAAGCCCAAATTTGAAATATGGAATTTGTTTTATTATCGATTTCATATTTTGTAAAATTTTAGCGAATTTCTGATTAACAAACTTAAGGATTTCAAAGCGAGCAATGGCAACGTTGTACAGAAAAAAGCATTTTTGTCTCCAGCGCGTAAAACTGTGTATGGGAATTTCTAAAAATATGCTCATTTCAAAATTATTTTGCGATATTGCTCTTGAACTGTATTTTATGGTTAAGTGTGAAGACCGTGCTATTTAATAAATAAAGGAAACACACAAAATGCTAAAATATATTCAGAAGAGATTTTTTTCGTGACATCTGTATATAGGAATGTATTTCGCATAACTCAAAAAAGAGTAGCCGTCGAACGTTCAAATTTTGTACATGGGATTGCTATAACATCTAGATGTGCACTTCCCTTTTTTGTTGCAATCAACAGCACTAACCGAATATAATATATATATATTCTCACTCTATCGCCTGGCTCGGTGAGGTCGGATTATTTTTATTCTTATGTTTCGTAATCTGCGCATTTTTTACTTTAAAGTAATTGAATTCTGTTGTTCTTATATTCTGGTTAAGGTTTTCACGCCTTTATTTAGTCTGCATGCAATAGCTGTAAAATTATCAACAAATGAAAAGTTAAAGTGGCGCTAGGCCTAATGAGGTCACCATTAGTGTCAATTTGAAACTGTTAATAGAATAGTCAATTAAGTCCGTTTATAGACCAAGTTCAGCGTCCTTTTGCAGAGTGGGACCAAAAGTAAACTTTCAGTTTTGTGCGTCGAAAATTTTATCTTTCTGCTCCCTGGCCGAATTGTTTGTTTTTGCGTAGAAACACTAAACGTGGTTATAATAAATAAATAAATAAATGTTTGTAACTGTACTTTGTGTTTGAGGTTTGTTTGTTGTTACAATTTTTAATGAAGATGTTTTGAGGTTTTAAGTATTTTTGCCTTGCCACGAAATAAGAATTGAATTGATTAAATGAAACATGTATCTCCGAGTTCGAATAAATTCGTGGAAATACATTTAAATGAAGTGACGTAAATATGTAATTTAATAAAAGAAAGAAAGCTATGCGATGTCCACATCAGATATTTAAAATAAATTTCTAAATAATCAGCTTTTATATGACATATGCTTTATTTTCATAATTTAAATAGTGCACTAAATAAAACAAAAATATTTAACAGAAGTAAGCTTTTTAATGTTCAATGCATGAATTTATTTGAGCGCTTATAATAAATACCAGCCAAATAAAAAACAAAAGATAAAAAAATATTTGCATCTTTAGATATTACTTATACAAACATAGATGTCAAAATCTTTCAAATATGAATTCACCTGCGGCTGAAACAAGCTCATTGATAGGTTGTTATAAATTACGTACACCTTTCACTAGTGTTCCACAAAAAACATTAGAGGTGTTAAATGAAAATCCATCAATATTTTCGTTCTTCTGTCAGTATTTGCATAAGTTTAGAGAATGATACACTTAATTACGAATAAATGGCAGGCGTAGCGCATCAAACAAATTTTTTGCATCAAGAAATTAGAAAACGTCTTTCTGTTTTTACGTATTCGGATTTATGGCTACGCCTGCCATGCATAGTGATTAATTGGTTATGTCATAACACAAATTTTAAATGTTTCTATTGCTAAATAATGTTTAATCATCTAGTTTCGCAGAAAGTATACTCTGATTATTTTTTAAGCCTTCTTGATTTGAGCCCACTTTAATTAGTCTGGTAAACACATTTAAGAAAATATACTCATCCAGTAGTGTTTTCATAAGAACTTTTTACTTCCTTGTACGATGGAAGTATTGTAATCGTGAAAATTTTCGGGTATCATATTTCAACAGAAATGTCCATTTTGACAGCTTCCAAACTTATTCGGAGCCCCCCTTTTTTCTTGCATGGTGTCTGTACGTAAGGACAGAATAAAGGACACTTTTTCCCAAAGCGGATTACAAAATGGATTCAGGAAGGGCTTTAGGGCTTTTTCGTGATGTCTGTATTTACGTGCATATGCATGTATCTCGCATAACTGAAAAACTATTAGCCGTAGAACGTTGAAATTCTGCATACGGGATCTGCGTAACACCTAGTTGTGCACCTCCCTTTTCTTTGTAATCGTCCGCAACTAACGTATATGTTACAGTAAAAGTAATAAAGGGGTGACTATATATAATAACCGGTAATTATGCATAATCACGGCTAAATTTGGTAAATATGATAAATTTTTGAAAATTTATCGAATTAACCGGTTTATTTGCATAATTCCCAGCTCGTAATGATAAATGTGAAAAGTATCATAACTGATTGGACCAGTAGAATAGAGTGCAGTTTGAGTAGATACTACTCAGAAAGATATTTTTTTCGTTGGACACAATGGCGTAAGAGACCACGAATTACAGTATTTTTTATTTTGCAATTAAAAAGTCAATAAATGGTTGTTTTAAGTTCCATACACTTATTTAGCCTGGACGAAATTTGAATAAGGGACTAACAGGTGTTGTGAAAAGAAAAAAAAATACAATTTACATGAACTTGTGCAAAACAGTTGCACATAAAACAACAAATTGCAGTTACATATGAAAAACAAACTCAGCCCATATTCTAGACGAAAAAAAAAACATTTTTTCAAATAACATTAAATGGTACTACTACAAATTACTAGATATTTTAAGTTTATTTATTTAAGCATATTAGACTGTTATGACATTTCGTATTACAACGTTTGCCAGATTTTTTACATTTGCACTTACCAGACTCGCATTGTCCCTTACAAACACATCGCGGATATCCCTGACCTCCAGTAAGAGATGTCTTTCTAACGCCTTCTCGAAGTGATATTGCTAGATCTGGAACATCGTCAAGCAAAATAAATTTTTCTTCACAAATTGCGAATTGATTTCTGGTATACAACTGTGAATGTATTCCTTGTTTCGTTCCTCACTGATAAAACTCTTCATTTTGAATTTCTAATACCACCGCTAATAAATTTCGGGGATCACTTCTTGCTCTGTCAATGTCTGGTATTCGTAGTTTCGTTGTGTCACCAACTTTACCAACAGGGAATTTAAGATTTGAAATCTTCAACATTTTCTTTGCTTGTAATTCTAAACCTTTTTAGCACTCATTCTATGTTTTCTTACTTGCTCTTGCTTGCATAAAATATCTATCTGGATTAGAGCGACCACTGTTTCATTCTCTTTCTGAGTCTTTAAATTAACTTCAAATGGAGGGTCATTTTGAGACAGATCGTTATGGTCCATATTAGAAACATTTTCTATTTCGCTATTGGTGTTTTCGGAAATATTATTAACTGTCTCGATTAATGCCTGGAGCTCTTCTTCAGTTCTAAGATGTTCGATAGAGTCATTCGGAAAAGCAGATGTTTTCAAGCCAAATTTTGTAACATTTGATGCCTTCATGAAATGCTCTATTTTTCATACGTTGCACAAAACGTAACCCTTCGGACCATTTACTGGTGTGATTGCTTTCGAACCAAGAACTTTGCATATTTTCGATATTCTGGTTTGCACGTTCAACTAAACCCTGAGGCTAGCTGTGTCTAGGTTTTTTGCGCACAATTTTCAGATCCGGCCACATTGCACAAGCTTCTTCTACGATTTTGTTACTAAACTCACAACCGTTGCCACTTTGCAGTACACTGGGGGCTCCAAATATAGTAAAAATATCAATTAGGTGATACGCAACCTCTTCTGCAAGTGTGCCTTTTAGGGCACGCAACTGTACGAACTTCGTCAAGTGGTCTTGATAGACAAATATAAACTTAAAGTCATTATCTGGTTGCGACTGCTTGTCAATTAGTTCACCTACCATCTTGAGTTCATCTTTTAAAAGACCATGGGCTTAACAAGTCCTTTCTTAGGTACCTTGTTTTTTTTTGACAACTTTCACAGAAATTTAAATAAATCATGACTTAGCATCGGTAGCATTGTTTTGATACTTTGTTTTAAAGTTCTTTTAACAACCTGTTTCTACCACCATGGACAATTGATAAGGTACCTCATGAATTATAGTAAGAAGTTCTTCTAAGTAACGTAAAATCTAACATTGGAACTGTCTTTACTTACAGGAAAGGTAAGTTTTTCAACATTGCCTACTTTCATTACATCGTATCTTCTTAGTCTTTGATAATCTTCCGGTTTTTTCGCACTACTTTTGTTTTTACTATTATTCACTTTTTCTTAACAAGTTATCATATCTTTCTTTGGTCAGAAAACCATTGTTTACTTTCTTAGTATCCATAATATTAACTAATTTGGAATTGAAACGCTCAAGCATACCAGCCATTATTCAGTATTTTATAAAATACGAGAGGGTAGCGAAAAAACGTCTAGATGCAACGAAATGAGAACTACTACTAAAATTACATGACTTTCCCGTGTTCATAGAAGGCTAGCAGTTGTGCAAACTGAACGAATTTTCGCACAGTTACGACTTTTATCACATTTACCATTCCGAGTTGGGAATTAGGCAAAGAAACGGGTTAATTTGATAAATTTTCCAAAAGTTATCATATTTACCAAATTTAGAGGTGATTATGCATATAATTACCGGTTGTATATGTGGGGTTATCGGATCAAAAGCACGCGATAAGTATAAAGTAAATTTATTATGAAATTACTAATATGAATGAAAGATGATAAAAGATGAAATGAACATATAGCTATTAATAGATAAAATTGTCATAAGCATTGGGTAACGATAGCCCCACTAATACTAGTCCATGAATTGTTCATGTAATATCAACAGTTCACGGTTTGGTTTCTATTGCCGAATCTCTGGAACAAGATCAGGATTCACAAATGCTGGTGGGTTCTATAGCACCACTGGGACATCATCCCTTCTCAAGCTTCTGGAAGGCAAGTCAACGTCAGCATCGCCAGCTTACAGAGAACACGTCTGCTGCTGTCGTCCACGTCTGGAACTCGTCTCCGCTGCTCTGCACTGCGCTGGGCTGGCGGCAGATGACACACCTCGCTGGCGGTTCTGATTTCCCACATACATAACCACCGAATTAATCCCATATACCGTAACATATATACATAGTGTTTGTAAAGTCTGTATAGATTTTTGAGAAATAGTCGTAATTCTAATTTGTTTGGAGGCGATCTGAAAGAATGCTATTAATAGATGAAATAATAGTCATTTTTTTGCGCCCGTTCACGTGGATTAACGTATCAACAGGTGCAAGAGAACTTCGCCCGCAAATTCAGAAAACAAACCCCTATCAGAGCAGCTACTAAAACGTTGGTAAACAAATTCAAGCCAACTGGTAATGTTAAGATGAAGACCATTCTGGGAGACCTTCGATAACGTCACAAGTTCAGCAAAGCATACAAGAAGCGATTACACGTAGCCCGCAGGTATCTACGCGAAGACTCAGCCGGGGACTCGGCATTTTGCATACTATTTGCAAAACTCTACGCTGTTATTTAAACAAAAATGCCTATATCATTCAAACTGAGCATAAGCTTGAAGCCGAGGACTGTGCAGCTCAGCAAGTCATTTGTCATGATTTGTTGGAAGCTGTGGATAGTGAGAATGTAATGGAGATTGTTCTCTTTAGCGACAAACCCATATTCCATCTCAACGGCCATGTTAATAGGCATAATTGCGAATGAGGGCTGATAACAACCAAACATGTGATACGAATCTCAGGGAAACACACCCAAAGTCAATGTATGGATTGGAATAACTAAGCTCTGTACATCTTTTATGTTTCCAGAAAGGACCATCACTAGAGAAATTCATCTCGATTTGTTGCAACAATATCTTGAGCCACAGCCAGATGGCATGTCACTGCTGTCTACCAACAGGATGGGGCACCTCACCATTTTGCCATTATTGTGTGTAATTATCTTAAACGTTTCCTGATAGGTGGATTGGTCACAGCACTCAACGGCTTTGGGCTCCGCAATCACCAAACTTAACTGCCCTAGACGTTTTCGTATGGAGTTTTGTCAAGTCCAAAGTGTACAGAGTGAAGACTGGCGGCATTTAGCAACTGAAACACTAAGTTACGGCTGCAGCTGCTGAAATTACACCAATAACTTTACAGAAGGTGTTCCGGAGTGTAATGGAATGGTGGCAATTGTGTCCAGGCATTCAGGACGGCCACGTGGAATTGCACTTATTTAGCGTCTTTTATGTTGCATTTTCATGTAAATAACTTATATTTCGGAATAAAGCCTCTTTAAGCAAAAATGTATAGAGACCTTATAAACACCCTCTATTTATATCCATATATACAACCACTCTCTGACCCGCCTCGGTAAGCTCAGTGCTTTTATTCTTTATATGTTGGTAAATTGTGCATTTTTTGCTTTAGAAGTGAATTGGCCGATTGGTGATTGAACGAGCTCTTCCCGGCTACATATCTTTCAAGAGTCTGTCTTATCAACTGTCGATTACGCGCCTACAACGGTTGTGAAGAGTGACTGGGAATCAGGGTTCGGATCCGCAGAGGAAGTCTGAAAAACGGCTATCACATCCAAGGAAGGCAGCAGACAGCAAATTACCCACTCAAAGAACGGGGAGATTACGAAAAATAACAATACGAGACTCTTTTGAGACCCCGTAAATGGATTAAGTACGCTTTAAATCCTTTTGAGGATCAATTGGAGGGAAAGTCTGGTGCCAGCAGCCACGGTAATTCCAGCTCCAATAGCGTATATTAAAGTTGTTGCTTAGTTAGCTGCTGTTGTCATTGTTGATCGGATTAACTTTCTCTGTGCTGTGCTTTGCGTTCTATTTAACGTTTTTAGTAGTTTAAACTATAACTACTGATTATTTGTTCGTGATATTATGAACACTTGTACAAATATTTCTGAGAAAAATTCCAGCGTTCTGTTACATTTCTTTCGATAAGAATAAATTTTATTAACCTTTTATCGAACTTGTGCATTCAGTCTGTTACGAACCTGTACTCACGCAAGACCTTTCTCAACACCGAATTGTGTTATTCTTATGCCTTTTAAGGTTCTTATGTCTTTAGTTAATCTTCATGCAATTATTGCAGAATTATTACTAGTTTAAAAATGTAAGTGGCGGCTGTTTATTTACATTTTAAACTCTTAGTAATGTAGTAAATTAAATCAGTTAGGGTATAGAGACACGTATTCTTAGGTAGCATTAACTAAACCTCAGATCTTATAGCAACAGACAAACTGAGAAGAAAATGTAAAGCAACCCTTCATTCAATCATATATAGTTGCATAGATGGCACCACTCGTCCTTACATAGGTCAACGCTTCTGGCTTAACTTAAACAAGTAATATTGAACTTAAAATAAAATGTAAGTAAACTAGCCTAATGGTTCACAGGATAATTTAAAAGCGCAAGAAGGCTCTGACTCTTAGAAGCCGGCGAAAACAAGCCTAATGGCTAGAAGCACTCAACGCCACAGAATCAAATCCCTCGTAAGCGAAAGTAACAACATGGCCTTCAAAGCAGGAATAAAACGCTTTAAAATCACCACCCGAAAGCTTCGCTTAAGTAGCACTTCTTTCTTCCTTAATCTGAATAACCACGTGCTAACTGATTAATATTCTGGCAACAAAGCGTGGGTGAAAACAGAGTGAAAGGAAAGTTGCTTTAACCAAAAATTAACTATTAATCAAAATAAATGAATCTCCACACCCATTTCAGTGTCCTTTTTGCCTAGTTGACTAAAAGTGAACTTTCAATTGTGTGCACCGAAAATTTTGTCTTCTTGCCCGCTGGCCAAATTGCTTGTTTTTGCGTAGAAACTCTAATTTTAATTGTAAAAATTTTTTTAACTGTGAAAAATGTGTTTTGATGTGATTTTTCTGTATGTTGCAATTTTTAATGCAGATTGGGTTTTGATGTAGTTTTGCCTTGCCGTGAAATGAGAACCGAACTGATTGAATTAGAAATATATCTCTAAAGAAATTCGATGGAATAAATTTAAATAAAATGCAGCAAAAAATGTATAATTTAACAGGCTGTACAAGGAAGTCATGTAATGTCCATATCAGATTTTTTTACTGACAGAAGGGGGACTGACGAATTTGATAGTCAAAAGTCCAAAACTAAAAACACACTAGCATAACTACATAATAAGTTTCCGCTATTTAATTGTACCATTTAATGAAAAATACTGTTATTTATGGAAACCTTTGTTTTAATTCAATAGTCAGATGCATTCTTGAAGACAAATATAAGTTGGCGATCGATAAAAAGATATGATAAAAATGTTTTTATTAGCAGGGTAAAGAATTGAGAGAAATATTATACAAAATCATTGCGGTATTCAGAACTTAGTAACAGGAAATGGCAACGAGTAAAATCTAATTAGTAAACATAACGTATATTAAATCAATAATACATTAATTTTTACAAAGAATAATTTATCTTTATGCATTAAAAAGTGCAAAATACATTCAAATGATTAAAACTCAGATTTAATTTAAGACTAACTAAGACTAGACTAGCTAGTTTCCCAATTCGTAAGAGAATAATGGACTTGCTAATGAAATAATATTATATCACATTTCTTCGTTAAAATATATTATAATCATTTTAAGCAACTCTTTTTAGATATATGACGTTAAGTTTTATTAGTCCATGTCGGTTCACTTTTCAAACTGTTGCCACGAAATATTGCAGCCCTGTATTATATTTAAAGTAATTAAATAATGAAGAATGTGTATAAATGTATGTATATTTCTCGCATTGTGATAAAACGACGGTACCTAGAGCCATCAAATTTCGAATGATGTAATCCTGCTGCGAATATAGGCATCTAGAAGCCCAAATTTGAAATTTGGAATTTGCATTATTATCGATTTCATATTTTGTAAAACATTAACGAATTTTTGATTAGCAAACTGCAGGATTTCAAAGCGAGCAATGGCAACGTTGTACAGAAAAAACATTTTTATCTCCAGTGCGTGAGACTGTGTATCGGAAATTCTAAAGATATGCTCATTTTAAAATTATCTTGCGAGATTGTTCTTTAACTGAATTTTATGGTTTAAGTGCGAAGAGCATGATATTTGATAAATAAAGGTAGCACACAAAATGTTAAGGAAACGCCCATTTGGATGTAATTTAAAATCTGAAACATTTCAGATTTTTTTTCCTTGTGAATTCGTAGAGGTGTAAGCTAAATTAGTAAGCTAATTGTAACTGTTTTAGGCTTTAATAGAATCAACATACGAAGTTTAAATTGCACTTTCTTGAGATTTTGTAATTTTTATATTTAAAAAAAATTTTAATGTATTTTTATATTTTTGAAATATTAATGCTAAACTCCTTGAAGCTTTCGACTGAAATTTAAGGTTTTCAGTTTGCAATTTTTTCTCTACTTCATCTTTAGACAACTTCTGAGCCTTCACCAGATCATAGAAACGATTTAAAGATTGGAATACATACTAGAATTTTTTGTGTATTTGTTAGCGATTTTTGCTTCAACACACTCAGTTTAACATTCCCCTAATTAAAAATTAATAAAACAGTTAATTATCAGAACTTATTTTAGAGAGAAAGTGATTGCCTTATTCCAATACTATCGTAGTTTTATTAATGATAAAAACTAGATTTGCAGTTGTGTGAATTGTGGAAAGCTTACGATGATCATATTATATTTTTTGGTTGAGGACAGGTAGAGAAAATCCTGCTTATATCCTGCTTAATTCCTGCTTGTTTACCAAACAGAACGTAATGTGAAGAACATCGGAATAATTTTATTTTTAGTTATCTTTTAATCAAACTTATTTTGTCAATAAAAATCATTTTTCTCAATTTGCGTAAGATTTTTAACTTTTAAATAAATATATATGTTGGAATATCTGAGAAAGTTCAAACTATCAACTACAACTGTAACTATTGCAGAAGACTTACATCACTTAACCTTGAACCAACCAGGTGATTTTAACGTCAGCTAAAGCGTAGGAACCCTCCGATTTAACCATCAACTTCAAAAATGAGGGGGAAGAACATAAGTGGAATCATTCGAAGGAGGATGACACTTTTTAAGAGCGCAAAGCAGAGGGCCACACATTGGTTAAAACCACGTATTCTTGACGGTTAAATTATCGACTGATAACATTATGATGTCACATTTGGTGTTATTGTCACGTTGGTGTTCGAATCGTCTCACCAGCCCTCCCAAGTTGAAGAAGAGCAGTTGTTTTTGCCATTCTGAGGAAATAATAACCAGTTCCTTTTTTACCTGGTGTTTATTTGGTGACTGAGATCTTTTTTTTAGGACAGTGTGGTAAATGTGTCTTAGTGAGCTTGTGTATGTTGCAATATATACGGACAAAAAAGGTGACTTATCTCCCATAGGAAATATCTTTGGTAAAAAAGATTAATTTTTAGTTCACCAAGCAATTGATTGAAACTAGTTAGTATTATGGAAATGACATTAAAATAAAGAGTTTAATATATGAGCAACTAGTAGATAGGAATCAGTGTATGGATGCTAGTTTAAAACACTAGTTAAAATTACCTGTTAAAGTCGGTTGAATAATAATAATAACAAGTAACATTAACGGCACTAGAAAAAGCAAAGAGTAAAAAACTTCGAATTTTTTGCCCAAAGGGGCGTTAGCCCACAAGAGCTACTAGTCTCAAAATGGCATTTTGGGTCGAATCACTAAGGCGTTGAATCACTTTTCATGTTGTTGCCACCAAATATTATCGACCAGAATTATATTTAAAGAAATTAAATAATGAAGAATCTGCATGAATATATGTATGTTTCTCGCACTGTTAAAAAGCAACAGCACCTAGAGACATCAAATTCGGAAGTAGCCCTCTACCCGAATATGGACATTTGGAAGCTCGAATTTTGAATTTAACGAATTTTTTGCTTAAGAAACTCATCTATTTCAAGGAGAGCAGTGGCAACACTGTATGGAATAAAATATTTTTATCTCCAGCGCGCGAGATTGTTTATATGAAATTCTAATGGTATATTGTTTTCAAATATTTTTAACCCAAATGCTCTCGAAACCTGTATGCGTGTGTAAATAAAAAAAAAAAAACGCCCTTTTAGGCGTAATATAAAATCTGAAAGCTTTCAGAATTTTAATCTTTTTTTTTAATTTCCATTTAAATGTATACATTTTATTTGTTCTTTCATATCTACTCTGATTCATATTTATTTATTCTGAATGTTTTTTCAAAGATAGTTATTTTTTCAACTAGAAATTGAAAAATAGCTTTTCTTCTGACAAACAAGTTAATGAGTCTGGATCATTCGCATGGCTCTTAAATGAAAAGTATAATAATTAAGGTTTGTATTAGTTTATTTTTATTAGGTAACGTACTCAAAGGCTATTTGCCTAACCGGAGGGATGTCTTCGTGGAGGACGTTTTGTGGGAAACGGGCTCTTATTCCTATTACACATGGGGAAAATCATGAAAATGTCTATGCAGCCGGCGCGTTCGCAGATATTCAAATCACATATATAACAATTAAGCTCGGTGAGGGCGTCATAAGATGCGCATGCGCAGGAGTGGGCGTATCGCGAAGCACGGAAAAGACACTTCATATTGTGCTTGAAAATATTTGAGTACGGCATAGGAATAAGCATTATCGATTTCTATTCGTAATACTTTATTGTGCAAGAGTGGAAGCATCGAAAGAAATTTAAATTCTGTTTCGACCTTGGTAAATATGGAAGAAATGTCACCGCGTGCTGAAATTAGTTTACGGAGATGAAGACTTATTTTTAATGTTATAGCAAATTACTTCAAAGCTAAGAAGCAAATTACCAACAAGCTAAAATAATAAAGTAATCGAGCACATTACTTTATTACAAAGGATGTATTGCATATGTGTAAATACGCCGAGCAACGCTTGACCAGGAACAGGTGGACACAGATCCACGTTCCTGGAGGCAACCGGCTTCGGATGTCACGTGACGTGGAGAAAGGATCTCTAATTCTGACTACCGAATACGTCGGTCTGTGCGTTCTGACGTGGACCTGTGTGCACACCACTTCCTCTTCGACGTGCACGTACACCTTCTTGAATCCATCGTGTGACACATCGTTGGATGATACACACGTTGTGCCAACACGAATGGCTATTGTGCGCAGCGACAAACCAGGTTCATTGAGTTCGATAATACGGTGACATTCCCCATTCGTTAGCTGATATTGAGCTCGCTGACGTCTCAGAGGCATTTTCTAAGCTTCTTCTAAAGTCTCCAATACTCTGCAAACCCTCAGATGCTATTTACGAGAAAGAAAAGTGGCTGGTCTTTATAGCCGCATATGCGTATCACGTGATCCAATGAGTAAGCAAATTTTATCTTTGGTATATTCATCTCACAACTGCCGTTTCTGCAATTTTCATGACGCTACGAGCATTCTTCTTGCTGCTGCAATTCCACTTTTGGGCGGGAGGAGTGTATGTCACTTGAGTTTTCACTTTTGAGCTGCAGTTTTGCTTCTTTTGTCCTTTAAATAATATCGAACAATAAAATGCCATTTTGCTTAATTCCGTCATTCAGACATTTCTTCATTTTAGAATTTTCCTGAGGTGAACTAAACTGTGATAATATGCATATTTTCATTTGAATTTCAAAACTGAGTCATTATGGCTCTGTTTTCATGTCACTTATCAACAAATTATCTTCTAAAAGATCGTATCACAGATTCAAAACGTTTCGGAAGAACAACTGTTTAGTACAACTTTTATCCTTTGTCACAGATATAAAAAAGCCAATCACAACGAATCACTTTGGGGTTATAATGTAAAAGAGAAACTAGTTCTCCATTGCAAACAATGGCTGATTATGGGGGGGGGGGGTTCAACGCTGATAGTTTATTTGTTATTCATAAAGAACAACTTATAGATTTACGCAAAAGGAAGGAAAAAATCGTGCGTCTTTCTTTCAGTGGTAAAGCATGTACAAAATCGTTTGAAACAGTTGTTCGTCTGAAACGAATAGATGTGCGATAGCAGCCTAACATTGCATCGAGTGTAAGATTTTCTGAAAATATCAATCCAACCATTATTGGCGTCTCATTCGAAAAAAAGTATGCCGTGGTAAAATATAAAATTAGGAAAAAGAGTTGTCAGGACTGTGTCTTCAGTGCATATTCTTGGCAAACATCTTCCTGATCTAGAACAGGGAGCTGAATGCAGCTATGTTCTGTGGTAGAAAACTGTGGTTAAGTGGTAGAAGAACTGCACTTTAGAGGGATTTAAAATCCTCTTTTATTAAACCACAATTATATACAGCCACTTCCCAACTCGGGAGGGATACAGAAAATAATGACCTCACTTGGGTCTAACTGAACAATCAAATAATTTAAACTAAAGCTAAGTAGAAATTAAATTGTTGTTGCTCACAGAGCTATAAACGCGAGGTTGGCCTCTATGCTAAATGGTGCGTAGCAAGATTTAACTAATACTGACGCACTTAGAATTACTTCAATATGTAATAGCGTAACAGAGCTAAGGCTTAGAATTTAAATACTAGCTAGTCAGGCGAACGTCGAACAGAGTAACAGTGGTCTGAGACTAAAAACTCTCTCACTCTGAAAGGTTCCTACCTCTCGCTTAAATATAAACTTGGCTCCACTTCAAATTAGCATAAAGCTGAAACGAGCGCTTATTCTAACGGGAAGTTGAAATAAGAACAGATAGAAAAAGTCAAATTAAAATAAAACTTTGTTAGTTTAAAGACTAAAACCTTACAAAGTAACCTTAGGCTGTCACACATCCATTTATTTCGGACGAACAAATGTTTCTAACGAGTAGAGTCATTATATTTTTTTTTAAGCAGGAGACATGAAAAATGACAAGTGCCCTCCCCGGGACTCAAACCTCGGACCTGTCAAGAATGCTGACCATTACACCACGAAGGCATGCTAAAAAGGAAGAAGAAATACCTTATATACTCTCCCTTTTGAAGGGCAAGTGTACAGTCATTAGGATGTTTTTGAAGCTGGAAGAGTATTAAATGAGCCCGCCCCTAATCAACAGTGTTTAAGGGCGACCGAACGTCCATCTGGAACTTTTCCTGATCTTCCTTGTAAAACTATGGACCCACCAGTGGTACAGCGGTACAGTCGCTGAACACTGGCAGTTCGGTCCGCGGTTCGAATCTCGCAAACCGGATGGCTGCATGAGCATTTTCTTGGATTTCCGCCATGTGTAACGTGTATATGAGCCAGTGTTTTCAGAAAGTCCTCCACGAATGTATCCCTCCCCTTAAGCTGATAGCCCTCGGTGCTTTGCTATAATCACATACACCAACATACCATATAAAACGCATTCATCTCCGCACTTTATAGTCACTAGTTGATCTCTCCCTGTACGCTTCACATATCACATTCCTCAGCTTTCACGCTTCTTGCCATGAAGAACCGGATGGCTGACTGTATTTCAAATCAACGGGCTCTGGATCTGCTTAAATATTTTAACCTCATATTACATAGAGTACAGATTGACACCGTTAATGCAAGTGTATTTGGATTTTGCACAAGTAATGCTGGAAAATTTCGCGACCACTCATTCTCAAACACGCGCAAAATTTCAAATTTGTCTTACTCACTCTGGATAGTCTGATGGCTACTGGAGGCTTGAGTAGTCTGACTGCAGGATGTGGGTTCGACTCCCAAATACGGCTGTATGGTTTCTGAGTCCGTATTTGTTCTGATCCATATGACGACACCTGAGTAGCATTATCGGTAATCAGAGGGTTGAAAGACCGATGAGTTTGCCCTTTTCCTTCGAATTGCTTACAAGCAAGTCTCCAATCATTGGTTGGATATTGGACGTATATATGTTCCTTATTTCTCCTCATTCAGTCTGCTCTGAAGATTCCCCGTTTGTAGTTTTATGACTTCTCTCATTACGTGCTCCACGAGTATCTGAGTGGTTATGACCGCAGAATACTGGTAATTCAACCTTATTTTGCGTTCGATCCCAAGCTAACGGGCTGGCTCCATGATTGATTTTCGTGATTTACCCACGTTAAACGTGAATACGAGCTAGTTTTCTTCAGCAAGTCCTCCGCGAAGGCATCCTTTCTCTTAGGGCACATATCCCTTGTGGCTTTGCCATAGTTAAATAATCTAAACCTTCTCTTATTCTGTCGTTCATTTCTGATTCATATGCGCTGATGTTGTCTTTCAGTGCTTCTCTTTCTGGGGCTATAAACAGAAAAAGGATTCTATTTTCCCTTCATACTTCACTTGAGATAAATTTTGATTATGATGTGTATATGAAGTTGAATATCCTACTAGAACGGTTTTTTTTCACCATGTGAAATAATTGACTTTGATGGAAAGCAATGCAAAATTGAGACTGACAGTTTCATCCATGAAATGTGCAGTAAACCTAGGAAGTTAATAATTGGCGGAGTTATCTATATTCACTTAAGCTAATGAATAAGAATTCCAGTTACTATGTTTTCTTTTCTTTCTTTTTTTTTTTTTTTTTTTTTTTTTTTTTTTTTTTTTTTTGATTTAACTTTTCAGTGTAGGATGTTAGCCTTACCCCGCTGAAGAACCATATCACATCTGTTGATCAATAAAGAACATTTGATAGTTAGATCCATTTCAAATTCTCTAACTGCTAACAATACGTGCCTCCAATATGTTTCTTGGTTTCTTTTCTAAAAGTTCTAAATATAAACATATCCTTTATTTCCCAGTTAAGCAGAGGAAAACATTCATTCGAATGTACAGCTGTTTCTATGTGAAGCTTGGCTTTTCTTTTGGACTCAACCGCATCTTTAGCAAATGGCATTAATACAAAAATTCCTTTTCTCATTTCCAGGCACATTATGTTTTAAGAAAGGTTCCGTTTTGTTCCTTGGGAACAGAGAAGTGCATACTCATTGTTGATGTTTTTTTATTAAATCCTGAAACTAGAATTTTTGAATTCGCTTCTGTATCTGTCTTCAAGATTAAAATTTCCTCTTCGAAACTCTAAAATTGCCCTTGGTACTGATAAAAGGTATTCCCCTTTCCACATGCCTCAGTGTTGTAATTGGAAGCATACTCGACGCGTTTCTTGAGTCCCGGAGAAGACACTGCACATTTTTCACGTCTCCTGCTTCAAAAAATAAAACTTAATCACTGCACAAGCGGCGCCCGAACAAAAAAAAAAAAAAAGTTGTGGACGATAATTTGTCACGACCGGGATTTAGCGATTAGGTCTTCTCATTCCCAGTCGCCCTTTAAAAGAAGTATATAAGGTATTTCCTCGCTCCTTTCCGCATGCCTTCATGATGTAATCGGAAGCATATTCGAGAAGTCCAGAGTTTGAGTCCCGGCGAGGTTACTGCACACGTTTCGCGTCTCCTGTTATTAAAAAAAAATCTGAAAGCTTTCAGATTTTATATTACGCCCAAAAGGGCGTTTTTTTAATGCTTTGTGGGCTACCTTTATTTATTAAATATCATGTTCTTCGCACTTAAACCATAAAATTCAATTCAACAGCAATATCACAAAATAATTAAAAGAGGATATCTTTAGAATTTCCGATACACAGTCTCGAGAGATGGAGATAAAAATGTTTCTTTTTTTGTACAACGTTGCCATTGCTCACTTTGAAATTGTTGAGTTTCTTAATCAAAAACTCATAAATGCTTTACAAAATATAAAATAGGTAATAAAACAAATCTCAAATTTGGGCTTCCAGATGCCCATATTCGGGTGGAGACGTATGTCATTCAAAATTTGATTGGCTCTATGTACCTTTTTTTTTATCACAATGCCAAAAATATATATACATTTATGCAGATTATTCATCATTTAATTTCTTTAAATATAATACAGGGCGATAGTATTTAGTGGCAACAATTTAAAAAGTGATTTGCCGTTTATAGTGAATCGATGCAAAATGCCAAAACGAAATTAATAGCCCTTCTGGGCTATTAATTGACTGTTCAGCATTAATGATATCGTCGGGATATACTGAGGATAAAACCACAGAGGAAAAGCACTTATATACATTCATTAAATAAATACAATTAAATATTAATTTGGTGGAGCTAGCAAAGAAAGGGCATATTATCAATATTAGAATAGTATATAAAAATTTCTATTGAAAAATCACTTTAATATACATCTGTGGACTAGAATTTCATTAGGTAAATTTTCTGATGGCTTTGTTACTAAGCATCAAAGCATTCCAGAATTTCTGAAAAAGTGTGTTCTTAGGAAAATTCATTTAAAGGTATTAAGATTCATTCAGTCATCTAATCAGAATGTTTAAATTAAAGGAAGTATTTGTGTAGCTGATGGATGACGCAGTTTCGTATTTTAATTCTAATAACATTGTTAAATGTTACATTTTATCAAAATGTTTGCATTATTATAGAAAACTATGAACAAAAAAAAAATCTAATAAAGATACATTGCTTGAAAATCCTACAAACAAGCAAATTCATTTAGAAAGAATGAGTATACTTCAAGAGGAGTATATGGTATTCATTTATTTTTATTAACCAGTTATTTTATGTTAATTAGCTTTTCTGCCTTTCTCGCTTTGCAGTTTCTTGGCAGAATGCCAATTTTTAGTTCGTGCTAATTCAAATGAAATAGGAGAGATATAGTATTTAAAAGAAGGTTTTAGATTATAGAATCAAACCGTATTCCGCTGTGAGCACGTTATTAATTGATTCCCTTGAAAGCAGTTTGTTTGCGGCTTTGCTTTATTCTTGCCATTAGGCTTGCCACGACGATGTTACGTCTGAGCCAAGTTGCTTTTTTCTGTCCGTGTAGCCTTTGGGCTAACTATAATTTACTTAGTTAAGTTCAATTCGTTACTTTTGATTTACACCATAAATACTGGCTGGTTCTGGAAGCACAAGCTGTGCCTTCTGTGAAGTTATCTGAGTCAATAAAAGGGTCTTATACGCCCTATCCAAGTCCTTGTAATTTCCAAGATATAGCAAAGAGTCGTTCAAGTCTTCCAGAGTTCTCTCCCGGTTTATGATACCAAAAAGGGTGAACTTCGTAGGAGATTTAGAATGAAAAGGCTGTAGAAAAAAAGGCAGCATGAAAAACTTAACTACCATCCCGATTTCTATTTGGTATGTCGTACAAGTTTTAATCAGGTGAGAAAATATTAACTTGTCCACTTAATTTA
>KK115067.1:129665-141326 GCA_000611955.2 Stegodyphus mimosarum | reverse complement strand
TGATTCTTTTTTAGTATAAGTAATCCATTTTCCTTTGCTAACAGTCTTGATTTTGCTAATACTGCCTTTAAAAGCAAATAAAGAGGCCAATTTTATTCGTCATTCCCAACTGCAAAATTGTTTGAGAATGTTTTTGATATAAAAATGAGTGCAGGAAGAAAGTAAAAAATAACAGTTTACTTCTGTTTAAATCAAGTCTTGTTAATTCTCACATCAGCATTAATGCCAAAAATTATGCCCCATTGAAGTTACCTTCAGAGCAATTTATAAATTACACTATCGGAAGTACCCGATGCCAGTTAAATTGAGAGTAAGGCATCTAATAACAGAGAGAACGATACCGCTGTAATCCTTTTCTAATAACGATGCAAAAATTACGATTCATAGTCATACATTTTTCAGTTGATTCGATATGGAACCCATATAAAAATTTCAATAAAAAAATAAGCTAATTCTCTTTCATCATATCAGCAACAATGGTACGCAGTTTTTAATGATTTTCGTCTTTCTAATCAAATGGTCGTAAAAGCTCAAGTTCTATCCAATATTTCACCTATATTCAATTTTAGTCGAGTAAATGTGGCAAAAAATGGATCATAATTGATTAGAAATCAATAACGCGAACGAACAAACAAATACTCAAATAGACGTTGTCCTTTGTATGCACAAATTTTGCCAAATTTACAAATTTTTGATTAACAAACTCTGCGATTCGAAAGCAAGCAGTAGCAACATTTTTCGAAATAAAGCATTTATATCTGCAACGCGCGAGACTGTTGCCACTCTGAAAAACGAGTGCTAAAATTAGCACTTTCGGAGTTTTTTAATTAATATTTCAGCTGATTAAAGTCGTACGAAAATGGGAACAGCCGAAATGGCTTTCTACGAGTTTTTGGAATCGGGAATAATGTAGTTAATGTTTGGCAATGCTATTTTTATTTCATCGTAAAACTTGGAAATGTTTTATTAACAAACTCTAGGATTTGAAAGCGAGCAGTGGCAACAACTTTCGAAATAAAGCAGAGTTTCATCTCCAGCTTGCGAGACTGTTGCCACTCGGAAAAACGAGGGCGAAATGATCGTTTTTCTGAGTTTTTAATTAATATCTCTGATTTTAGCTACTTTTTTTTGGAAAGAAGTGGACGTCGACCTTTTCCATTACACAGAAAAGAATAGTAGAAAGTTTGGTGACGATAGCTGTAGTAGTGACTGAGTTATTAGAGGACATCCAAACACACAGTCTTTCTTCTTTATATATATAGATAAGAGAAATTAACAAAGTAATTTTTGATCAGTTCCCCGCCTACAATAGCTGCCATTGCTGAGATGGAGCATTTCCAGGTTAGGCGTCAGTCCATGAAGGCACCAATCCATGACCTCATCAAGAATGAAAAAGCGTCAGCCACCTACCTGTCAAGAGGTGAAAGGTAATTAAGAAATCTCCCTAATGTGAGAAACGTGACATTCGATGAGCCGCTTTCTTGTTTTCTTTTGTCTTAAAATGGGAGAGGATCTGATACTTAAAAAAAAAAAAAAAAAAAAAAAAAAAGCTTCATCCCATCAGAAAAGAACTGAAAAATATCATCGATCAAAAATTAAGGCTGGATGGCAATGCAGTTTTATTTTCTTTAAAAAGAACTGCTGATGCCTAAGAAAAGTTTTAGATTTTTTATTATAAAGATGCCCATTTTTTACTAATTAACTTTACTTTGGTATTCTATTGGTTATATTAACATATTACTTTTAAAAAGCAAGGGTTTATAAAATAGTGTAAAGATACCTTACCGACTAATGTTTAAGCAAATTGCATCTTACAGCGAACACAGAGGAAATTCTATGGATGTATTTTTTGATGACATCATTCATTCTCATCATTCATCCCTAAAAATAAACAGATGGGATACTTCTTATCACTTCTGCTTATTCTATGATGATTCAGTGTGATTGGCATCTTCCTGGAAAACATGAGGTTATCCGAATAAATAACGTGATTATGGATTAGAAGAATGAAATCATAGTAGGGTAGTGAATCAAATGATCCTTTCTTAACTCTTATAATACTCACGATGACCGAAATATTTGATGATCAGTTAATACTGTCCTATTTTAAAGATTTTCATGACAAAGAAAAAGCTGATTCTATATTTGCGGAACTGTGCACCTATCCTTTCCAACCCGTGAAACTGAATATTTACGGCCGTCAACATATTCCAGCTCGACTTTGTTGCGCCTTCGGGAATGAAGATGGACTCAACTACAGTTTTTCGGGGACATCAATTGCCGCCCAGCCCTGGACTCCTATGCTGCAGCAAATTAAAAGTGAAGTGGAAGCACTCACCCACGAAAAAATATAATTACGTTCTACTCAATAAAATACCCTACCGGAGATGCCAAGATATCCGCGCACAGAGACAATGAAAGCTCTCTGAACCCTTCCTACTGCATTCCCACACTGAGTTACGGTGCGACGCGAGTGATGCATTTTACAAGAGAGAATTATATGACTCACATTCTGAGTCTTGAACATGGATCGCTTCTAGTGATGAAACCCCCCACTAATGTAATCTGGAAACACGGTATTCCATCCCAGCCCGAAGTGAAGACTATTCGAATAAGTTTGACGTTTAGAAAACTTATATCTCCACAAGTGAAGCGTTCTTCTGATGAAATGGACTTCGGTTATTATGACGATATAACCCCAAAAACGTATATGAATAAAAGGACTTTTCTGCATAAGAAATCACGTTTAGAAGATAATGAGATACTCGAGATACCTCAGGACGATTGGTTGAGTCGGCATTACCAGTCATCACGAAATTATGATGAAGTGATCAATTATTGGTCATTAGAACGGATGTGTCGTCTTTCCATCGTTGTGAGCAGGAATAATAACGTTCGAATTCATATACAGAACTCTGCAGAAAAGAATAATTTCAACTGTGGATCTTCCCTTGAGGGTGTGAGTATGACTCCTGCGACGTGGTATGATTTTATGAAAAAATTATCAAACTTTAATTTCAAGTATTCGGAAGCATCCTTCATAGCCAATAATCAGTTGGCGGTGTTTTGTACAAACGCGCAATGTGTTCTTCAACGAATTTTTAAAAGCTCCTGCGGTGGTTTCCGTCTCGTAGCAGATTGTTTTGAATTAGAGTCATATCAGACCGATAAACTTTTAGATTTATACAGTGAAGTAACACAGACTATCCAAACTGCTCTATTTCAAAATGTGTTACCGGATGAGATACGAAAACGGCGATCAAAATGCCAGCAGCTGGAACATTTAACTAGTGAGCAATGCATGCAGAAAGTTAATAATATTATTTACGAGGAGTACTTAACCAGTCTCAACGAGGTATTTATCTGTGAGGGATGTGCAGTCGATCATCCAAGTCAGCGCCGCCACCCCTGTATAATGGAGACGACTCGGGAAAAAGCTATGAATTATACTGACAAAGCTATGTTGTCAATGAACTTTAAAAGACTTGCTCAAAAACTGTATGTAGACACATGCTGTTGTATTTATGACAGCGATGACTTTTTAAAGAATATTTCGTTGTCAACTTTACGTGATAGAATAGAAAATTTGTGAGAAAAAATTATTTTAGTAAGTATGTATTTTAATAAAAAATGTTTTATTTATATTGAAATGTATCGTTATTTAGCTGTCAACTGTTTCATATTATGTTTTAATGAATATCTCTTTACCTTTCTCTTACTGCTTAAGTCTTAATAAGGTATCATAAGAATACTCTTTTTATCCGTATACTGCTTATTGGAAATAATTTGTTAGTCAGGTTTTATACTAAAATACAAGATTTCACATTTCGTGGAAATATGCATAAAGTTTTACTTTTCGTATTGTTCTTAGTGGGCATGTGGGTCTTGGGTATTTAATTGTATTTTCCACTAATAATGCTTGTGACTAATCTAATAATATGTATCATAAATCCGCTTATCTTTTAAAATTTCTAATTTAAATTTAATTAAAGTTAGTTGAATCAATATTGACTGTATCTAAAATGTTGATTGTACTTCACAATGATTCGTGGTTCTTATGTGTATAGTGACAAGGCTAGATAAAGTGAACATCAGGTTTTTCCGACTGATAGCAAATCTGAAGCCGATAAGAATATCCTAAGACTCATTTTTAGGTAAATAAGTTGTTCTTTGTTGGAATTCTGGGAAAAAAAAGCTTAAATTTGGTAAAGTTTCTATCTTCATTTTGGATAAAATAGTAAATAATCTACAGTGGAGCATGCTTATTTTGTATTAAGTTCTTAAAATTAGGAAAATAGTTCTAAGATAGTTATTCTGTACTGAGGAAATAATGCAGGAAAAGTTGGATGATTTAGATAGCCTTTGGAGTTTTTCTCTTGGAAAACAGCAATATTTAGCAACAATAATTAAATTACATTTCTCAAAAATGCATAGAAAGTTCCTATAATGCGAACATATACGTACAAATATAAGAAAATATTATAATTATTTGGGTGTAATTTTGCATTGAAAGGGGATTATTCCTCATTAAATGTGTCTTAGTAAAGAATAGTTAACTTACATGATGAGAATTTTATGAAGAAATTTCTGTATTCGGGGCAGATGGAGGTAAAAATATTCAGAAATATAGCGGAGACTTGGGTAAAGTGTCTCTTACTGTTTCTTTCTTTGGTTCCTTGCGTAACTATATGTATATTGGTAAGGATATATGATGTGTAAAAGTATGGCAGGTGTTTCATAAGATTTCTTTCATAAGAAAATAACTTGGTAAATAAATTAATGAAAACTGACATTTCGCTAATTTTACTTGAAAGTTGTCTATGAAGGCAGAAATACTCGTACTTGGTGCAGAAAAAAGGTGATAAATTTAGCATAGTCGGGGCATTTAAAGTGATGTAGGATGCAATGAATTAGCAAAAACATACCGAATTAAAAGGTATGAAACGTCTAAAACAATATGAAAGATTTCTGTATGTATATATGAAGCAGTGAAAAAGGTTCTGAAATTATAGATGAAAATTGGGAATTCATTCTAAAAATTCGCAATCTATCAAGTTAGCTTAATAGCAATCTAGGTTCAAAACTGAACATTGGTAATACTGAAGAGCTTAAATGCATGTATTCAGATATAAATGATGTAAAAACTTTAAGGAAATACATGAATACTCAGGAAAGGTTAAAGTCTGAAAATGCGAATGAAGAAAAATATTAGAATCAGTCATGGTAAGACTGCTATAAAACAAGAAATTGTACAGTTGGCAAATTAAAACAGTACTATAAAATATAGAGTAAGTAAAGGCTATTCAATGAATTGGGTACAAATAGCAGTTAAAGGTTGTAAAATAAAATGTTTAATTGAAAACTATCTCTATATTTAAGACATTTAAACGTGTATATTTAGCTGAAATAGTAAAATCAAAAGCGTGATTACAACCGAAAATTATAAAAATGGGTTAAAATTTAGAGTATGTTGGGAACTAGAAAGAAACAAAGTGTCAGAAAAGTATAAAAATTACATCTAAAATAATTAAAGTTCATGTATATGGTAAGAAAATATAATAAACAAGTTCAAAATTAGAGTACTTTAAAAATTACGAAGGTTTGAAATGTACGAGTTACATAAGATGTAAGTAAAAAATAGCATCTAAAATTAAATAAAGTCCATATATATGATAAAAAACAGAGGAATTAAGCTAACCTTAAGAGCCTGTTTGAAATTACTAAGGTTAAAACGTATGAAAGTAGTTAAAAATTATATGAAAGTCATGTACAAAGTAGTTAAAAATTAAATGAAAGTCGTGTACATAGTGTGAAAATATAGCAAATTAGTTAAAATTCAGAGTATGTTGGGAACTAAAAACGTCGAAAAATAGAAAAGAAGTTAAAATTTACATGTAAAATTATATAAAAGTTAGGTACATGATAGGAAAATATACGAATTATGTTAAAGTTAGGACTATACTGGAAATTATGAAAGTTAAAATGTATGAAAGTAGTTACAAATGGGATGTATATTTTGCGAAAATATAGCAAATTAGTTAAACTTTATAGTATGTTGGGAAGTAAAAACATTAAAAATAGGAAAGAAGGTTAAAAGATTACATCTAGAATTAAATAAAAGTCAGTGGGTATAGTGTGATAATATGATAAATAAGCTTAAGATTTACGAAATAAATTAAAAATTTACATCTAAATTAAGTGAAGGTCATGTAAACGATCAGAAAATATCATCAGAAATAAGTTAAAATATATAATATGTTGAAGATCGCAAATGTTAGAAAGTATGAAAAAAAGATTGAAATTATATATAAAATTAAATGATATAATAAATAGAAACATATATTTCAATAATTACGCTCGTAAAATATAGCAAATAAATTATAAATTGGAGTACATTAAACATTACGAAGGTTAGAAAGAAGGAAAAAAGTTAAAATTGGATCTAAAATTAAAATCATATGATAAATTAAAATGTATATCTGAATAATTACACTCCTAAAATTTAATAAGTGAAATAAAATACGAATTATTTGGTTAAAAGATATGAAGAACGTCCTGTGTAAAATGAGTAATGTAATTAAGATAAAGGAAAATGAATATGCTGTGATGAAATAAAAAATTGTAAGGCATACGTTAAAACTAAGAGTGCATAGGGCATTATAATTCTTGAAATATAGCGCAAAAATTAAAAATTTACATCTATCTGTCAGTCGTTAAATTCCAGGCGTTTAGAGAACATACGAAATAACCATTATATGCATAGTAAAGACGAAGAAAAATACAAAGGAAAAAAAACTCCTAAAATTAGAAATTACCGCTGGAAAATCAACAAAAGATAATCTCTTATCAAAGTGTGACGACACCTTATCAACTAAATCAAACTGCGTCTCCTGACTTGCACCGCCTCAATCCGCCTCCTTATCAATTAGTTTACTCATCCACAATCCGCCTCTGGCCTTGCACCGCGCACCGCCTGCGAGTTTGAGATCCTGTGGGTGAACTGTCCGTTTCACACTACTAATAAATGTCTAGCAAATTCAAGATTTGTGTAACTCAATCGAAGTGCATTATTTGTACTTAGTCTGAAGAAAATTTCAACTTGATTTTAAACTGAGATTATTGTAAAATTGGAAAGTAGGAATTAAAATGATGAGTTGTTTAATTTATTGCATCTTTGGAAAGTATGTGACAAGTTTTATACTTTTGCGAAAAAATACTGGAAATAGTAGTTATTAAGAAAGTATTATTAAGTAGTTATTAATATTAATTAGTTATTAAGTGGTTATTAAGAAACAAAATTCTTCTTTTTGACCTATGTATATTAAATTCAGCAAATGCGCATTATGGTAACAACAACGTATTTATGATTTTTTTCACTAAGCGAGTATTAGAAAAGCAGAAGAAAAAAGTACAATCAATTGCATTTGTTTCTAAACATTTTAATATTAATTCTTTTAATTTTCATATACTGTATACATGATTTTTATTACATCATTTATATGTACGAAAAAGTAAAAAAAATATTATAATATGCAGTAATCTTTGGAAAACTTAAATGCCTTAATAATATTCAATGAAAAAAATTCTGTGTTAATAATATTGACTCAGTTGATAAGATGAAATTCATTTGACTGAATAACTGAAAACTGGGATTTCGTTCTTGATTGGCTTCCTGGCAGATAAGCTGACATTTACCCATGAGTAATGTCAATATAAGTTAATTTCCTATAACGTTCTACGTGAAAGCCTTCCTTGAAAGGCAGAAATCTCTCCTCATCCCTTACTGTAATAATTTCGCCAATTAACTTATCTCTCGCTATTTCTATATTGGATTTCTACTTTTTATATACAGTTTCTTTGTAAAATAATAACATCAGCAATAACAGTAATAATAAAAATCATGTAAGAGTTTGTTTCATATTCTAATTTTTAATAACCTAGTGAAAAACAGAAACTGTCTCTCAGGGAAATGTCATATTTTTTCCAGTATTGTAATATCAGTTTACAGTTACACTGCTGTACTGAAGAAATATGTACTCTGCAACAAATCGTTTTGGGGTTTTCAGTGTTATAATATCAATTTATACTTATAGTACTATACTGAAAAAATGTATACTCTGCAATGATTTATTTTCAGATTTTCAGTATCATAATATCAGTTTACAGTTATGTAGCTTTACTGAAGAAATATACACTAAATATGAGTAATAAGAAAAAATAATATGTATGAATATTATAAAGAAATATGAGTGACATGAAGAAATACTTCTAATCTTTCTGCTACGTGAAAACCGGGAACGACGCTCAACGCCGTATCGAAGGGCCCGAGTTTGAATCCCGGAGAAGGCATGGATGTTTGTAAACTTATAGTGTCTGCGCGGAATGGGGATACTCTAAATATGCGGTGAGCCGGTCGTCTCGAGAGGTTGGTGGTAGGAGAAGAAGGGGTGATCTCCATCAAATTTCGGGGAGCAACTAGTCGTATTGTCACCTATATGGTGCCCAAGACTCTTGCCAACGACAGGCGCAATCTTGAATCCTTGCTATGAAGAATTTCGTGGGCTTGCTCTGATTTCAGAGACCTTAGCTGATCTTACGAGCGATCAGGTGGGACAAGTAGACAAGTAACAACAACAACAACATCTCTGTTGCGAAATGAATTCACAGTGTACATTGAACGTAGCTAAGTTGCTGTGTTTTTAGTTTCTGAACAAATAATAGAAACAGTACTTGACTTTTTAGGAAATGACAATACGAAAAATAGCCATTTTCAGTGCAGTTAATGTTTTTAAATTCTGAACTTTCCCACGAACACTGGTTGCTAAAGAATAAAATTTTTTTTACGGCATCATTTTGAAATTAATATGCAGAGATAAAATATGGATGTCAGTTGTAGAGATTTCGGAGTTACAATTTATTTTAATTCTCGATAAGGTTTGACCGAACTCACAGTGGGTTAATCAAACAAATCTGATAAACCACCATCTACAGCAGCAATTTACAGCTGTACAAAAAATTCATTCTGGCCATAGTAGAGATGAATTTAATGAAGATTGATTAAGAATTGTAATATAAGAAAACATTGATGCTGTATTATAAATGCGCCGGAACCAATAGGAATCCGGCTCCGGTACTACTCAGTTTTCAAGATAAATTATAACTTCAGCCGGAGTGCACCGAAAGCGTAAAGGCAGACCGCACATTCAGTTAAATAATGTTAAACGAATTGCGCACACTGCGCATGCCCAGAAGAGAATTTGGCGCAATTACCACTTTGGCGTAATTTTAAAAGAAGATAAATATGGTATATGGTTGATGTTCTGTTATCTGGACGTAAACAGTTCGGAGTTTTAAAACCTGTTAGGTTGTACGTTGCTTCATTACTTAGGTGTAAATGTCAATTGTAAACTCTCCAAATTTTCGTTTAAGAAGAATTACAAAACAGGAAACATTACATGATGTTGTTTATTCATTGTACTTGAGCTGAATGTTTATTGATTGTACTTCCGAGGAATAAAAGCAATCGATTATTTACCATGCGTTCCATTCATAAACACTTTAACAACTTAAGGAATATATCTAGTTTAAATTACTGAATTAAAGCCAAAGAAATTATTACAAATAACTGATATTAAATGTAATGTTTATGAACAAAATAAACCAAAATGAAATGAAACAGAAGCAAGTGCAATATGCACAAAAAGGTGTCCATAGTATTTCAATCGTAAAAATTCGCTAAGGCCTACATGACAAACAGGCTTGTGTAGGGTTGTAATTTTTATTCGCCAGTATTTTCTCCCGCGCCAACGCCACACTATTGAGCATGCGCAGTAAACGAAATT
Source organism: Stegodyphus mimosarum (assembly GCA_000611955.2). NCBI lineage: Eukaryota > Metazoa > Arthropoda > Arachnida > Araneae > Eresidae > Stegodyphus > Stegodyphus mimosarum. Next base: position 131,484 of record KK115067.1, on the reverse strand, counting down.
CGTTAACATTGATCAACTCAATGTGCTGTTTGCCATTACGCGCACCCGGAAGGTGCGGATCTTTTTTGGTAAATGAACACAATTTTAGCAGGGAAATTTTGTTTTAATAGTAAACATGCTTTAAAAACCGATTTTAACTTCTGAATGCAGGCCTGTCTTTCCTTCGCACTGAAACCTTGCAGAAATTGAGATTTTGAAGGAAAGAAAACTCCCAATCAAAGATTTATTTTCCAGAATGTGCAGTGAATTCATAAAAGCGGGTAAATTTTGTATTCCTGAAACTACTAAGAGTTATAACCTGGCCATGCACCTTTCACGGTGGTGACTTCGTACTTTAGAGCTTCTATATACTTTTTGAATGAGGTAACCAAACCGGGGGACCACTGTTGTCACTTGTACAGAGGAGTATTAAATTTATTCTCACGTTGTTATTGGATCGTATTCACAGAAAATTTCTTCTTCACGGTTAGAATTATATCGACAGGGCACCGCGATCAGAAAGTCTTGAACTCTTCCCTCTTTATTTTCAAAGCTATAGTTTTCCTTTAAAATTTCCTTTCATATCCTCATACTGTTTCTAGAATTGTCAATATTCTCCTTAGATACGCTTTTATTGTTTTATCTTTATTCATTGGTATGCTGCAAAAAAAGAATGGCTTTTGTTTCTGTCATCTCTTTAAATAATGCATTATACGTAAGACGGAAATCGGCTGAGCTGCTTCTTTTCTTCTGAGTGGAATTGGAATTCCAGCCGCAGTCCCAAATAAGACACACTCATTTTGGATTTTTTACCTATTATTTCTAAATAGTGCATTTTTAACTACATTTAACTATTTAAAATTACTATAAGTAGAATCATTCCATGTCTTGATTTCAGTTCTATTTATGTACCTTTTATCTATATAACTTCAACAATACTGCCCCTATGCAATTTATTTATTTCAAATTTTTTATTTAACTATTTAAAATAAATTTAATAATTTATTAGATTTCTCTTCATTTCTTTACATTTCTTTTAATTTAAATTTAATTATTCAATTATTTTAGTTTTTAGCCCAAAGGAGCTTTAGCTCAGAAGAGCTATTAATTTCGTTTTGGTATTTTGAGTCGCTTCACTTCGCCATTTTGGCACTTTGGCATTTGTTACATACGGAATTTTGCGACAGCGAATGTCCGTTCACTTTTCAAACTGTTGCCACCAAATATTATCGCCCTGCGTTATATTTAAAGAAATTAAATAATGAAGAATCTGCATAAATGTATATATGTATCTTGCATTGTAATAAAACAACGGTACCTAGAGCCATCCAATTTTGAATAATGTAATACTTCTCCGAGTATGCGCATCTGGAAGCCCAAATTTGGAATTTGTTTTATTATTGATTTCATATTTCGTAAAGCATTTATGAGTTTTTGATTAAGAAACTCGACGATTGCAAAACGAGCAATGCAACAGTGTAAGGAAGCAAAAAACATTTTCATCTCCAGCGAGCGAGACTATATATCGAAAATTCTAAAGATGTGTTCATTTTAAAATTATTTTGCGATATTGCTATTGTATTGAATTTTGTGGTAAGTGCGAATAACATGATATTTAATAAAGAAAGGTAACACACAAAACGTTAAAAAAACGCCCCTTTGGGCGTAATGCAAAATCGGAAACCTTTCAGACTTTTTTCAGTTATTTTTTCCTTTTGTTTCTCATAGTCTTCTATAGGACTCTGACACTTCTAATTTTAGAAAATAAGGCCTGACTCTAAATAGAAAATATGTCCGTGTCAAGAAGTGGGTGGCAAATAAAAAAATTCATCTGCTGCCT
>KK115067.1:76300-129651 GCA_000611955.2 Stegodyphus mimosarum | reverse complement strand
GGAAAGAAATGTGGAATTATTCGTATGAATTCAAAATAAAACAATTGCCTATTTTAGGCGTTTCAGAATATTCCGAATCTTACAAAAATTGTTCGTGTAGGAAGTGCTTCAAAGAAAATGGTTGCTATTTTTGGGGGAAATCCGCTGGTGTCGCAATCAAATCGTGATTACGAAAGACTAAAAAGCAGTAAATGCTGACTGCTGTTATCTGACAATCGTCTGCTGAACAGTAAATGCTGACAATTTGTGTTCGAGAAATAGTTAAAGAGCTAAAATGGAAGGGGAAGAATTCGAAACGTGGCATCATTTTCCTTCATGACAACGCAAATTCACACACTGCATCTCAAACTGTCAGGTGTCTGAAGCATGAAGAATCTGATTTTACGAGTCATTGTCTTTATTCGCCTAATTTAATTAGTGTCGAATGAATTTTCTTGTTTCCGGTAAGGAAACATATCCTGAAATTTCACCCGTTCAACAGCCAAAAAGCAACATCTATCTTAAAAATAACATGTTTATGTTTACATTTACACCCTAACTATCTTAAGCGTAAAAATCACAGGTTTCTTCTATGCAAAACATGAATGGTATAATTGTTTTGAAAATCTGTTCGAAAAATAATATTGTTGCTAAAGACGAATATTTTGAAAAGCAGTAAAACGAATTTTTCCAACGAAAAAATATTTTGTTTATTACTTTCTAAAAACTTAAGTACTGGCTTATGTATAATTACGAATGTTTGATTAGATATTCTTCATCGACTTCTCTTCGCAGCAAGCCTCACAATACGAGAATATCACATTAGTCAAGATATAAGAAACCTGAAAAAAAAATGTGCTGTTCACAAGCACTTGACATGGATTACAAATACCTCTTGAAGACACTCTAAGCACATCTTCTCCAAATAATCCATTTCAGTATTTTTGCTACACGATGGGTTTGTTTCTTAATATCCACTTAAATTGCATTCAAAAAACATGCTTCTAAGTTCTTCAATCCCATATTGATGTCTATATCTCAGTCGGGAATGGCCAAGGGGATCAGAAGAACAGCGACGAAGTGGAAAACAGTCCCATTTGCTTCTGTGGCTGTACCTCCCAAGAAGCAGTTGCCGACATACCCCCCGCTTCTGCTACCCTATTAAGAGGTCACGAACCTCAAGAAGCAATTATGGGGATACGTGGCCAGAAGGTCAAAGGCTGTGAATAACCGAAGGATGGTTATTCTTTCAGTCACGCCCTCGGAACAAGCCGGTGTTAAGTGTCAAATTAACTTCTTGCCACGACTGAGCTTTAAGCCGAAGCTAGTCTTTTATTCTTCCTGTGTTTGAGGAAAAGGAAATCTAGCTGGTACGAATTTTGAGTTTTAGATTTGAATGCAAATCATGCATCTTGCTTCAACAAAATTTCTCCTATTTTTTTTTTTTCAATTTATAAATATGAGAACAAACTGAGGTATCTTTGTTACAAACTCAGTTTCTTGTTTGATTTAAGTTTTTCTGGCACGAAATTTTGTGAAGAGAAAACCTACTTTTGAAACGTCCGTTTGGATTTTTTCTAACAAAAAAATCACTTAAGTGTTTCAAAACGAAATGTACACACACTCACCAATGAATTAGAAACCCAAGATCAATATTTTATTGGCCCACCTCTTGCACGGATAACTGCTCTGATTCGTTTCGGCATCGAGTCTACTTGCTTCTGGAGTGCACTTACGTCCAGAGAATATCATGCGTTGGCTATGCAGCGTTTTAGATCTTGTAAATTAGATGGAAGAGAAGCGTGCTGTCGGATGTGTCTTTCCACCACATCCTACATATTTTCAATGTGGTTAAGATACGGGCTATTCAGTGGCCAGGGAAGGTGTTGGAAATCAGACTTATGTTCAGCGAACCAGTTTTGAACACTTCTGGCACGATGTATAGTTGCATTATTGTCCATGAAGTATCCGTCGCCATCAGAGTAAAAATGCAACACTGCAGGGTGCACTTGATCTACCAGTATATCTAATTATCTCATGGCTGTTTGTTTACCCTCGAGGAACACGAGGGCACCACTTCATGCCAGCAGAACATGCCCCATATCATGATACGCCCCCCCAAACCCTTACACAGTGAGAGTAAGGCAAGATGGATTCATGGCTTCATGGAATTCTCGCCAAATTTGGCGTTTTCCATCAGTGTAAAATAAGGTGTAGCGTGATTCATTCGACCATATTACTCGTTTACAACTCTTAGATGTCCAGTGTCTTCTTTCCCGACAATCACTGCAAGCGAATTCTTGCATGTCGAGCAGAAATGAGAGGTTTTCTCACAGGCATCCGACTATGCATTTTCATCCTCTGAAACTCTCTGTGCATGGTTCGAGATGAAATCTGTTGGGAAGAGCCTTGGTTGACGGTCAGTGTCAGTTTGAAGCACAGTAGAGTTCCTGTTCTGCCGTACCATTCGTCTAAGACGACGTCGATCTCTTCGTTGAAAAACTGGGCTCAAACCGCAGTTACGTCTTCTAGAGAAAGACTTTGGGTTCCGATTCCAACTTTTGCAAACCTTTGATATGGCTGCTTTGGGGAACACAGTGAGATTTGTTGTCTTCGAAATGGAGGCCCTTGCTAAACGGGCACCAACAATAAACCATTTTTCCAAATGGTGAAAGATCTGTCGTTTTTCCCATTTTACTTCATTCGTTGTGAAAAGCAATCTCACACCTTACTTACAGTAGCATTCTAACCACTTGTAATTAATGTCATAAAAAAAATTGTGTACTTCATACTTAGCACAGAATTCAAATGAAAATCTCAAAGGTTTCTAATTCATTGATCAGTGTGCGTAATTCCTAAGCTACATATTCTCACATCAGAATCGCATCTAGAGTTTCAAAGTTAAAATCACTTTTTCCAGTACAGCAAATTCTTATTTTAGAGAAATGCATAATGAAAAGAAAACAAAGGAAAGCTTCACGAAAGAAGTATTTTGTCTTGAATAAAATGTCTCACGACTTTTCACAGTCGCCTTTTGGGTGAGGTAGAAGGTAATCAATCCAAATACTTGATTAGTCTGTGTGCGTGCTTTCTTAGTGTAAATGGTAACACGTCCATTGTAAAGAAGTTTTTAAAGGAATTTCATCGTTTTGATCGAACAACAAATCTTCTACTATTCAGACTTACAGAAACACTTCAAGTGAGGATGTATTATGTAAAACGTTTCTCTACATTTTTTGCTGGGTAATGTATTAGTATCGTAGCTACGCAAAGACGTTACACCATCTAGCAGTGGAAGAACTATAATTCGAATTCCAGGAAGTTCAACTGACTTTTCATATTTCGCGTTTCTAAAAACCTTATATTTTGTTTCGACAACGCTATCCCGGTTTTGAACGAGAGTTCTTTAGGGATGCATCAACAACTATACAAGATAAACTTCAAGCAACAGATTTTACATATTTTCGCTTAAGTAGTAAGCATAACAATTTACAACATGTTGTAAAGTTTTCTAGTATGTTCTGGAAACACACACTGTAGATTCTAGCTGAAAAGACTAAGTAGCTAATTCTCGCTAGGTATTGGAAAAACAAATGACTGCAGAAGAAGGTTTAAATAACTTTTTTATTTGAACTTAACAGTAAATGCACTCACTCGGTGGTCATAATCTATCACCACTTGTGGCTAAGTAACTTAGCTGAAAAAAAGATGTTAAATCACAATAAAGTAAGATTGGCTGCAGACTGGCTCCTTCCTAGAATATCAATGTAATATAAAAAGAGTAGCTAAGCACCAACTATTCGCGTACAAAGCTACTTCAAACACGATGCATAAATTCGGAACTAGCTTTCCTACTACAACTCTTAAAACCGTTGCAAAAATACTGATTCCGAACTCACTTAGATTTGCAAACTACGTCGTTAAAGTTATGGCAGGAAACTGAAATCGGAAGGGTGTATAGTTCTACTGTCTTTCTGTTGTGTAGAATCTTGAGAAATGGTGATTGCGCTGAAAAAGGGTTAAAATTACCATTTATTAAACTCTTTAAATAATTTACAATGCGTCAACTTGATGCTAACATACTACGCCTCAACTTAGGCGGTAACTGAAACAGTAGAATCAACCTTAAGAATTTAAGAAGTTCACATATAGTAGAATTACACTACAGGGCTCATATAATCCTGTATCCTACAGCTCGTAGATGAGTCTAGTGGCAGCAAGATAATAGCAATTAAGGCACGTCTAACCAGCAGTAACTGCTAAGCGGAAGTTTGCGTATAAGCACGAGCGGAAATTTCCCGGACTCTCTCTCTCTCTCTCTACTGAAACGTCGATTTTTAAACTTATTCTCGCGCTGGTAGAATTTGCATTTCTTACGCGAGCTACCAAATTTAAATATTCTGGCACTGACAATTAGGGGAATGAAGGCTTATAGGAAAGTAACTTAAAATTAAATTTAACTGATTATTTAAAATAAATATTGTGATGTAGTATTAATGCTTCAACGGTGTAAAGTTGAACTTTAGTGAAAACTCTAATGATGGAACACAGTAAGAAAATTTTATTGAACGCCCAAATTCAAAACACTACATACAATCACAAGAGAAAAACCTATTATAAACATTTTGAAATAAAATTCATATTTCTACGTTTTTCGTGCGAGAGCTATACGTGGCTCTCGAGCCTGCGTTTGAAACATTGCAAACATAAAAATATTATTTGTTTTAAACAATTAAAAATCAACTTAGCAACTACTGAAAAAACATATTCGGAAATTAAATAATAATAATCACGTTATGCTCTCGAGACAACCTCGCTTATTTTTATGTTCAGTTTCTTCTTAATTTATGCGAACTTATGACAATATAAATCCCTACAAGGGAAAGGAAAGTTTCTATAACTAAAAATAATTGGTTAGAATAAAATAAGGTCTTTACAATGTAAACCTTACCTACAATTCAAACCCAGTTCATCAGCATCGCAGCTGCCCTCTCTAAAGACTAATACCGCTTCAAGAAAGCATCAAAGTCTCTTTTTCTATTAAAGTTACTGACAAAGAATATTAAATTTTGTTTTTATTGAAATAACTGAAAAAATGAATTTTTTAGAAAAAATTATTTAAGGCGAATTCAATTAAGAAACTAATTTTCGTTTTGTTTTGTTTTACAGGTGAAAACATTTTACCAGGAATTGCCCTTGAAAGCAGATATACTGTTGAAAGCTCAGAGGGATCTTACATCTATAGGATCAATAAATGCTGTTTGGAATCGATGTAATGCACCGATATAATGCAATGTCGGACAGCAAGAGTAGAATCGATTATAGCATGGGAATCGATGCAAGGCTGAGACTCCGTGGACAGACAGCATGGGTAGGCTGTCACATGGGTAGAACTGACACTGGACAACCTCGACCTCAGCGTGCTATAGACACTACAAAAACGAATTTCTAATGATGCAAAGAATAAAAAAATTAGTGCATATTTGGGACCTACCTAGAGCTTTCACAGACTTAGATCGACATTGGTTTGACCATATATTGCTGTAGTATACATCTGTCTTATAATTAGGAATGGTTCACAATCAAGAAAATAAGAGTTTAATTAAATTATTAGTTTAAGTCACTTCCGAAGGATCGACAACATAAAGATAAAAGAGTCATTGCAAAGGATAGACGTAATCGAAACAGGATTTTTGAGTCCTCGCGTCGATTCTTTGTCGGAAGAAAGGTTTTTGATTCTACGCAGAATCCATCCTGTACTACATTTCATCAGAAGGTATATGATTAGAGCAGAAATATTTGAACCTTTGTACTAATGTCATATTTGACAAGTCATAATATTTCTCTTTTTTACGCTGAGAAATAGAAAGCCTTAAGCTCAATGCTCAATTCATCTCCATATTTAATTCTAAATACTACTTAAACAGTCTTTGATGCGTATAATATTCATAATGATCCTGAAGAAGTTTGAGGCTATTTAATTTAAATACGTAATTGGTATCAAAAAGATTAGTTCCTTTAAATGTGTATTTGCATTGCCCATATAAATACTTATATCCAGTTTTGAAACCAGAAAATATAAGTCATCATAAAAATAAAATATCTTTAGTTTAATAAAGTAAAATGAAATTGATTAGACTAAAATTCTGGTCTTGTAAAGCAAATTTATCAATCCTTCAGATAAAGTTATCTTACAAGGAAAAAAATGTTTTTCTACATTCTCTGCATGTTTTACTTGAAATAAAGCAACGTCAAAAGCAGGAATTAATTCTGCAACTTAATGATATTTTGGAGCCATCAAATGTTTTGAATCTGGACTAATAAACACATCCAGAATTGAATAACTGATAAATTAAAAATTGCTTAACTTCTGTGTTCATTGCAGTTTTATTTTGTTAACCTTGATGAATGCATCTATACACATGAATATGTTTATACGCGAATGATGAATAAAGATTATTTTTAATCTTTTGTTTTTGTTACTAATATCAGTTCTGGAACAACTTGAATACATTTTAAAATAATAACAGATTAATTCATATAACACAGTCTTTGTTTGACTCAACGTATCAATACATTTCGAAACAAAGCATATACAGTATGTAAAGGTTATTGGGAAAATGGGCTTACGCAGAGTAATTTGTATGAAAATATAATATGATGTTCAGTTTCCAGTATGAGACATTTGTATATACCTCCTGAAAATTTTAAACCTGAGTCTTACCGAAGACTTATTTATCTTATTTGCCTTTTTCTTCTCAGCTGATGAGAAAGCTTATGTACACTGGTGTGCAAAAATTAAGGACGAGACGGTTTTTTCAATATAACTTTGTACAAAAGCTTTCCAAATCAACACATTTAATATCGTAAGATCCCCAATACGTAAGGATATGAGTAATGTAAGTAAGACTTACTAAAAGAGAAATCAGAGGGATAAAAAGAAGCTTTATTGAAAAAGTAGCATGGAGCGCAATGCGACTGAAGGCCGAAACATCCCTGTGATGGGTGTCCAGCAAGAAACATCCGGTCTTTAATAGGGGATATGATCTCCCCCGACTGCTAGGCAGGTTTCACATCATTTGTGCATGCTGGATATGTGGTTGTTAATGAGCTGTTGAGACACTGCTGCTCGTTCCTCTTGTAGCACCAATCGCAGTTTCGGAATCGTTACTGGCGATAAGTTACGTGCTGCCACGGGTCTCCCTAGTAAGTTCCGTACATGCTTGACGGGATTTAGATCCAGAGACCTTGCCGACCAATCCATGTGTTCAATATCTTCACTCTCCAACAGCTCTTCGACAGTAACTGTGCGATGAGGTGGAGCGTTGTCGTCCATGAAGAGGAACTGAGGACCCATAGCCCTTGTGAAAAGACGCATGTAAGGAAGAAGAACCTCGTTACAATAGCAGTCCCAGGTGACGAACCTCCTTGGGAGATATGAAGGTCGGTCCGGCTACCAAGCATTATGTCTGCTCGAACGAGAACTCCGCGACCTCCAAAACAGTCCCTTTTGATGATGTTGAAGGGGTTATTGCGTGTTCCCCGCTCTGTCCAGATGTGTATGTGTCTAGAATCGCAACTCAGACTAAATCTGCTCTCATCTGTAAAGAGTACTCGTCCCCATTCATTGTCTCTCCAATTCCGGTGTTCCCGGCACCACAGAGAACGCCTTCTCCGATGGGCAGGCGTTAGAGGTACACACCGTACAGGGCGTCGTGCAAACAGACCACCACCGTGCAGTCTTCTGGCCACGGTAAAACGCGATATCGGTCGTCCAGTCGCCTGTGTCGTGTGTCTAGCGATTTCTCCCGCTGTCTGCCGCCTGTTTCTTCTGGCCTGTAAGGCAATATACCGGTCATCTGCGGGTGTGGTTCCTCGTGGACGACCACTACTAAACCCCCGGATAGCTGTTCCTGTAGTTTGAAATTGTCTCCAAAGTCGTGAAACGATGCTGTGAGCAATTCCGAACTCTGCAGCCACACTTGTCACACTGCGGCCAACTTCCCAATGATTCGACCTCGGGTAAAAGCATCCAGATGTCGTTTAACAGATTGATTAATCGCCATTTCTCGCTGAGGCAGCAACTCGGTGTGATTTTAACTGCTATACGGCGTGCAATCTCTTTGCCAGAAATACTGATCTTACACCGACAACATGCTTTATACTACTCAGACACTTCGCGATTACGTCTACCTGCATATCTGCGCATGTGCTACCGTACATCCCCTTACTTAATCTCCTGATTGGTCTTTCTGTCCGCTCTGCCTCTTCGTTCAGCTGATATGCTAATTTTTCGACTTCGTCCTTAATTTTTGCACACCAGTGTATTGGAGCATACTGGTATTTACGCCTCTGAAAATATATAATATGAGGTTCAGTTTCCAGAATGACAATTTTGTATATCGACTACTGAAAATTTTAAGCCTGAGACTTACCGAAGACTTAAGTTATTCTTTATCTATCTTCTTAGTTTAAAAAAAATCCTAATTTTTTTAATAAAAATATGATGTATACACCACATGACTTCCTTGTACGGAATATTAAATTGTATGCATTCATTTTATATAAACTTATTGGATTGAATTAAATCTATTTCGTCGATAGTGACGAATAAATACACTCTTTAAAATTCACTATATTTGTTTGCCATAGTGACACTCTGGCGCTAGGTTCACTTAATAGTGTTACTTCTCATTCATTTTATAACTCAGAAGGCACAAAAATTATGTATATCATCTGAAGAATTATCTAATCATTGCCCCATGTTCTTTTGAAATCCTGTGATAAATCCAAAACGATGTATAAAACAAATTAAACAAACAAACAAACAAAAAAAAAACAGTTTTTCACAGACGATTCAGTATTTCTCATTCAATTAATTCAGATCTTACTTCGCGATAAGGAAAAATGCATAAAACTTAAAATATCTACATTAAAAATTACGATGTAAATCTTAAAAACTTACTTGTATTTCCTCGAATAAATTCCAGATTGGGTTAAGCATGATTTAATTCCCAATAATAAAAGGTGTTATCTTTCTTGTTGCGAAGCTCATTTCTCCAGATTGACAACAAATCCACTATTCTGCTAAGTTTCAAATGTAAGCAAATAGGGCTGCTTTTGTAAACATAATTAGGCTTAGCCGAACTTAAACAACTTTTAAATTGTTGATAATTCTACAATTATTGCATGCAGATGTACTAATGGCATAAAAAGCTTACGGAAGATAAGAACAACGTAATTCAAACATTTTTAAAGCGAAAAATGCTCAATTTACCAACATTTAAGAATAAAAATTCTGAGCTCACTGAGCAACAGAGTGGGTATATATATATATATAATATATACTAAAAGAGTCGGCCGCACTAAAAGAGCATTATACATATAATGCTCTTTTAGTGCGGCCGATTGCAACCAAAATAGAAGGTGCGCATCTACACGTTATAACAGTCCTATGTACAAAATTTCAACGTTCTGAGGCTATTCATTTTTGAGTTATGTGAGATATATACGTACGTAAGTGTGCACAGACGCTACGAAAAAATCTCTTCAGAATCTATTTTAAATCAGCTTTATAATTTTTTGGGGAAAACGAATCCTTTATTCTCTCCTTATGTACAGATGTCGCGCAAAAACATCATTAAATTGCATAGGATAGCTGCCAAAATGGATATTTTCGTTGAAATTTTACTCGAAATTTTTCGAGATTACAATACTTCCTTTTTACTTCGTGCAAGGAAGTGAAAATGAAGACTATCGAAGTAAATTAATTAATCTATTTTTTTTATTTCACAAAATGTTGAATGTGCACCTTCCTATGTTGATAAAACAAACATAAACAATGGGTCAAAAAATGGTATACACAGGTTAAATAAGAACTTTTTAATTGCATTTTTAAATAATATTTTTAATCATGTCATACAAAATTATATTCGAATTTAATCTTGGTAGTAAGTTTACATTTAAAAAATAAAAATTAACCATCTTTTTTTTGGGGGGGGGGAAGAGTTCTGAGAAAGTCTTAGAACACTGAAATAAAATTGTAAAAAAACACCAAAACAAGTGCTTAATTTGAAAGCGTTCTAGCTTTTAATATGATATATTTTTGACTTCAATACACAGAGCAAATGTTTTGGCATTAATCGAATTAACTTTTTTTGTAATTTCTGCTCTAATAGTAGTCCATTTTTGTTTCACCATTTTTTCAATTCGACTTTTGATGAACTGCTATGTTTCCCAAATCATATCTCAAATTCGTTTCGAACATACTCAGCTGGATTTAAATCAGGAGACTGACGTGGTGTTTTGATTATTTCTCGACAACTATACAACCCCCAAAAAATGAAAATTTAAAGCGGCATAGTTGGGGCCGTTGTGCTAATACAGTTGAAAAGTTACTTCTGGGAGCTAAATTTTGTGAAGAATTTTCAAGTTCTGTTTTAAAACTTTCAAATATTTAACATGTTCTTTGAATATCAGTATAACCTGAGCTACTTAGGCCTCTGCAGATACACAACCCCATGCTAAGATTCCTTCATTATATGGTTTTCATAATTTTTTCACTAGCCATCAGGCGACCTCTCAGCAAGAAATATTAAGCTCATTTTAGTACCTTTCTTGTTATCGGAACTCAGTTCAGAAATACATGTGTGTATGCACGTGTGTGTTACATGTATGTGTGTGTATCAACACACACATACATTATAAGATAATTCTCCCGCCTTCTTCGCATGCCTTCGTAATCTAGTGTTCAGCACGCTGGACGCATATTCGAGAGGTCCATGGTTCGAGTCCCGGCCAGGGCATTCCTCATTTTTCACGTCTCTTGCTTTCACAAATACCTAACGACTCTACAGTGGCACCCGAACTAAAAAGGTGGCGGATGGTGATTCTCCACCACCAGGATTTGACGATTGGGTCCCCTAATCCCCAGTCGCCCTTTAAAAGGGGGAGTATATAAGGTACTTCTCCCGCCTTCTTCGCAGACCTTCGTGGTGTAGTGGTCGGAACACACAGCGCATATTCGAGAGGTCAGTGGTTCGAGTCACGGCGAGGGGATTGCTCATTTTTCATGACTTTTGCTTCTAAAAAACCCAATGACTCCACAACATAAGTACGAACATATACTCATGCACAGATGAACACATCCATCCATCCATATATGCTTATATACATACATTTCTGAATCAGGACCTGATAACAGAAGAGTACCCTCATTTTCATCTACAAAGATGATTTGATCCCAGTATGATAAAGGTTTATTAGGTATGATGAAGGTTATGTACCTTTGATTCTGGAAGTAAAAGTCTCAGTTATTTATTTTTTTTACGTATGAAACTTTTTTTTCTTTCATGGTATCTGGCTGATTTAAATACTTTCCTTACTATTTCAAAAGAATCTGGTGCATCATATCATTCATTAAATTCTACAGAAAGTTTTGCAGCTCTTAAGTGTAGATTTTTTTTAAAAAAATTTCTAAGCAGAAACTATAGTCCCTTACATAATGTTTTAGTAGACCACTGTTTTTAGAAAAATAATTAGTTTTTACAATTTTCTTTGATTTTTCTTTCTGATATCACAGATCACAACAATTTATTTGCCTCGATCTAATAAACTGCAGTTTATTTGCAGACAAATTTTCAAACATAAAATCAGACGATATTTAAATTATTGCCAGAATTTCGAACCAAAAATACACAACAAATAACTTTTTATGAGCCTTAATTTCTCTGAAATAAAATGATGCTCCAAGACTTCTATTGTATAAGGTATTTGAACTGTATATTGTATTTAAGCATCGCGAAAGAATTTTTTTAAAACTGTTAAATTATTATTTGAATAAATTTCATACATGATTTTATTAGGATTAGAATAAAAATGTTACTTAAAAATACAATAAAAAATTCTAATTTAACTTTAATTGGCTGCTATTTTTTACAGCAGATGAATCGTGTTGCATTATTAATAATTATATTAATAATCCTTTAAACGATTTCTAGCAATTTAAGCATTTCTCCTAAGATACGGGTGCGTAGGGGTTCGTAATGGATTGAATGCGCAAGTCGTTAAATAGTTAATAAAATTTATTCTTTTCACAAGAAATAAAACAAAATGCTGAAATATTTCCTCAGAGATATTCGTACAGTATCAAAATATATCACAGCAGTTGTTTTTTTAAACTACTAGAATATAAATAGAATTCAAATTCGAAATACAGAGAAATTAATTCGATCTCACAGCGAATTCGCTACAATCAATAACAGCACTAGGTAGACTACAGTTCGCTTAAACAACAGCAGCTGAGCTGAGATGTTTTAATCCAGCTTTTATAAGCTTTTTAATCATCACGAGACTATTCTGGTATAATCTATTTTCTCGACTTTTCTGGATAGCGAAACAGTACAATTACGAGATATTTATTTATTAAATGTTAAATGCAAGCACTCTTGTATTTTTACTTTTCCGGCGTAGCTTTCTCTTCCAATTTGCCACGCGCTGCGTTGTACAGGAAAATAAAACAATTTTAATTAGCATTCTAAATAAATAGCTAAATAAATACAAAATCAGTAACAATACCTTCACAGAATACAACAGCTCGCTGTATTTATATTTTCTCTGCGTATTTAGTTCAGCTTCGAACGTAAAATCGAATATAAATTATTGAAAATTATTGAAATAAAAATTTGACACTGTTTGATTGTTGGAAAATATTTCACTGTTCAATCAAATGAAATTATTGGAAAGTTCAAACAATTGTGTTGCTATGCCATTCAGCTTGAAGCGTAGTATTGAATACCGAAAAAAAAATGCTATGACATACTTTGATAGTTGGAAAATATTTCATCGTACAAACAAAGGAAATTATTCGATAGTTCAACTATACCATTAATTACGAAATTTCTTCGATAATACTAATACTAATACATCGATAAAAACAAAACTCATTTAAGAAGTTTAAGTACTATTTCTTTAAAATAAATCATAGTGTTTGGAGCTAAATTTAATCTTTCCGAAACTAAAATCTGGTTTAATCAAACCTTCTAGCCTGTTGAACGAAATTTCATTCCATCTTTACTTTTCACTGCCATCACTGAATAAATAATATAAATGTTGTCAAATAAATAATTTATTTAAACTTCAATTAAGCGTACAGAAACAAACAATTAATAAAGTTAACCTCCGCTTCTTGCAGGATAGGCAAAACAGTGATTCAAATTACTTACATATCAAAAGTTAAAGTTTAACAACCTGGTTTCTCTATTCCACGACAATTAACTTAATTTTCAGTGAAAGACAACTGAACATATGATGGCAACAGCGTTCAAGGCAGACATTATTACAGGAGTTTCAATAAGGCAGGCTGTGTTGCCATTCCACTGTCCGCTTTCTTCCATTTAAAACTTACTATACTTACATATTCTGGTAGAGTAGAAAATGCAGGACAAAATTCAATTAAGAAACAACACTTTAATTAAGACAAACATAAAAAAAGAATTGAGCATAGCGATTGAAAAAATGAGTTTAACTGTAGAGAATATTAAACTTTTAGAGCAGGAAACGCTAAAAATAGTAGCGCCAACAAACAAAAAGTGGATCTTCCAGGTGTTATCAGGATGTTTTAGCCACTAAAGAATTTATTGAAGCAAGAGCGCATTTTGGGAGGAACGCTAAAGTTCCCTACAATACTGAATGCTTAATGTTTATTAGAATATCGTTAAGCTACGTGTTGCTATATAATGTAGAATTTCTTATTCATTTTTTATTAAATTCCTACTATTAGTTCCCCCTGGCCCTTAACTTATTCAAATTTTCAATCGTTAATAAAATACTTTTTATTCATCCACTCAAGTTCAAATACCTTTTTTAAGCCTTTAGTGGATGACACTTGATGTTAATACAGTTTTTTTTCACATTTTGAAGTCAATTCCTACTTATTTATTCCTGTTTATCGGAACTGAAGGTATGCTGTTTTTATTAAATATATTATAAGATTTACAAATAATGACCATTTAAAATTAATTCTTATTTGCTGTAAAAATTCATTTTATAACAACTAGTAAATAATGTTGCGTGCGTACGGGTTCTTTATGGATTGAATGCACAAGTCGTGAAAAGTTAACAAAAATTTATTCTTTCCACAAGAAATAAATCAAAATTCTGAAACATTTCTTCAGAGATATTCGCACAATATCACGATATCTCAAACGTTTAGCAAAAACTCAGTTCAAAGCAGATAAAATAATTTTATCTCACAGCGAAATCGCTACAATCAATAACAGCATTAAGTAAACAAACAGCAATTCGCTTTAGACAGCTACAACTACAACAACAACTGAGATGAGGTGTTTAAATTCGGCTTTTATAAGCTTTTTAATTATCACTAGAACAATCTCGATTTTTCTAGATTTTTCTGGATGGCAACAGTAATTACGAAATATTTATTTATTAAATATTAAATGCACGCACTCTTTTATTTTTATTTTTGACGTAGCTTTCTCTTCAAAAATCATCTGCTTTGTACGGGAAATATAAAGCAATTTTTATTATAATTCTAAATAAATAGCCAAATAAATGTGAAATCCGTAACAATAAGTTGTTATAAAATTAATTTTTAGAGTTTACAGTTTTTAATAAAATTAATTTTTGCTTAATAAAATTAATTTTTACGTAAATAATAGCACATGACTGTGATAAATGGAATTTTAAAATTTAACAAAAATAATTGGCAACAGTAAGACAGAGTTCTAAAGATTTTTAAAGTATATAGAATTAAAGAATTGTAGTTTTATAGAGATGGATGAAGCGGATGTAATGTCCCATTATGCAGCGAAAATTCTCCCCATATTTCGATGTTAACGTGATAATAATATATGTTTAAAATATAACCCTTTAAAATGTCCCTTGCTTCACAAACGGAGAATGCGAAAAGGCTTTACAACACAATGCAAACGTCGATTAGCGAAAGAAAAATATAAGCGCCAAGAAAAACTTCCTAAGAAAACTTTTCTCAAGCAAGTGAAGCATATGTCGCCTTGAGTCGTGTGAAATCGTTAGATGGAATATTAATTGAAGAACTAGACTGTTCGAAATTCACTGGAAAGGTTCCTTGCAATAATGGAATATTACAAGAGATGAATAGAATGAGAAATTGTAAACCAATACTAGCTTCATAAGTTAGAAACGAAAAAAAATGTTAATAAAAAGTAACTAAAATAAAATTTTTCTTTGTTGACCTAAGTAAAGGAATTGACTTTAAAAATATTTTTTATATTATTCGTTATAATGAAACTCATTAAATTAATCTCTGTGATATGTCTAATTTAAATTAGACCTTTTGTCGGTTCTGTAAATCATTTATTTTATAAATTGAACACAAGCATATTGATAATAGACGGTTTATTTTACATTATTAGAGATTAAAACAAAAGTCAAAGAACCATAGTACATCAATCCCCTTTTCCGCGTCTGTATTCTCTACGAAACGATGCTCGTTAAATGTCCAATTAACAGATTTAGAGAACGGTTGGCAGAATTCAAATGTTTCCATTCCGTAGGGTGTGACGTTCAACCGAAGCGTTAAATAGGAGAGTCCTATCTTCGGGGGACAGGAACTCTCATTAGTAGCATCCACTGGGGCATTTAAATGATTCTTAACGAAGTGTAAATAAGTACTGGTGGACATGCTTTGTGGAAAACGGCATAAATAGTTGACACTTCATTTATATTTGCACCAAGTGCCCATATCCCATCTGTTTACAAATATGAATGAAAAGCCAATACATATGGGGTTTTGTTATTGTGCAAAATAGAAATTATTCATTGCAGGTTATAGGCATATTATGGGTCAAATTAGTTGATTAGTTGACAATTCATTAATATATGATGTACAATCACATTTCAGTTAAGAGAATATGTTAACTGAATATGCAAAAATATGTATGATAGTATAGGCGTGATTGTTGAAGCGGCAGATGCAATATTTCTTGGCTAAATATTTCAAAAGAACAGAAAACCATATGCATCGCTGCCATTAACAGTGAATGATATCATTTACATAGGATGCAGTTTAACTTTCGGATAATTATAATGAGTTCTTTCAGTACTACAAAATTAAGGAACATTTCAGTATAAAATTCATGACAAGGTAAATATTAAAACAAACCGCTTACTACACAAACATTAAAATTCATTTTACAAAACTTCATTTTATTTCTACAGACTGTTTAACATTTGTCTAGAACAAACTCTTCATTTAAAGAGGTATTAGATCCATTTTGGAGCAGAAAACAGAAAAATCAACAATGCTCTCCCCGAGATTCGAACTTCGGACCTCCAGGTTACCAGCTGAATATGCTTGCAATTATACCCCAGAGGTACGTGGTAAGGAACACCTTACCACGGCCTTACTACGTACGTTCCTTAGATACTCCTCTTCTTATAGGTCGACTGAAAGAAGGCACTTAGTCATGAAAAATATATGATGACGAATTATCGTTCATCAACACTAGAGTTCGGCACCACCACTTATACAATCATTAGATTTATTTCGGAGCAGAATGCATAAAAAATCAGCTTGCCCTTCCCTGGACTCGAAATCCTGAGCTCTGTATTATCAGCTGGATGTGCTTGCAATTATATTACAGAGGAATGATAGGCAAGGAGAAAATTCTTTATATTCTCATCCACTTGAAAGGCCACTGAAAAGAGACCATCATTCAGGAGATACAGGTGATGAATGATATAGATGATTATCCTCCACCATATTTTAGTTCGGCCCCACTCATAGAATTATTAGATTTATTTCGGTTCAGATAACACAAAAAAACAGCAATGCCCTCTTCGGGCTTCGAACTCTGGACCTCCGGATTGCTAGGTGAACGTACATCTAATTACAACACAAAGGATGGAAAATGGAGACAACTTTTTACACGTTTAATAAAAATCTCTTTGCATTTAATACTTATGTATGTCTCTGATGTCTATGTATATATAAAACTACAATACATGAATCTGAGGTATTAGAAAACGCACAAAGGATTTCAAATAATTCCAGATTTTACGCTAATTTAAGCACGCATAAATATCTTGAAAGTAAATAGTTTACTAAAATGATCTCATTTCACTGAATATTTTGGAAGTGAAACTGAAAAGTCTTCCGAATAAAACTGAAAAAACTAAATTGATAAAGTACCAGCCAATAAAATCAAATATGCACAGTTTTCAAGTTTCCACAGTGATATTAAACCGTTTCATTCAAAATAACAACAGTTTGGGTTAAATGCTAGTAACGCTTATAAAAAGGAACTTTATTTATTCAAAGCTTCTAAGATAGAAATAATAAGCTTTTATAATATCAAAAGAAGGAAAATTGCTGTGCTTTGTGAAAATAGTCAAATTTCGGAAGTTGTTGAGATATTAGGTATTTTTTAAAGTAGGACACATAAAAAATGAGCAATGCCTTCGCCGGGACTCGAACTACGGACCTCTCAAATACGCGTCGAGCGTGCTGGCCACTACAACACGAAGGTATGCTAAGAAGACGGAAGAATACTTTATAAAGCAACGAAAGAAATTCGAAACAGTAAGAAAAAAAATTAATTTTTTATGGAGGGAATTAACCATTTAAGCTTCCGCCAAAGTCCAGAAGTGGTAGTTATTTTATTATCGAGACAGCTACTGGTCGGCCACCGTTACTTCCTGTGAAGGTATAGACAGTTTACATGCTTTCTCCAGGATTCAGACCCAAGGCTTTCGCTACGGCATTCAGAATGACAGTGAAAAAAAGAACTGAAATTTTGATTTCACGGGTCCCAAAAAAGAGAAGCCCAAAATCCTGAAAATGGTTAGACGGAATTTTTCTACTTAGGGAAGCTGGATATTTATATACGTTAATTTACTCAAAAAAAAATTGAAGAATTAAAATCAACTGGTCATCGAACGAAGAAAGAGTTCTGCACTTAAAATTACGTACAAAAAAGCCAGGAGCTAATTTTAAAAAATTTCAAGAAATTCGAGGGGGAAGGAATTGCTTAAAATTTATATAAGTGATTGTTGATCACATCCTCAAATACACTGACTACCAATAAGTATTTGGACACCTATGCAAATGACGATATCTGCGGTCCTAAGGTACGTCACGGACTCCGCCGGTATATATCTTGTAGGAAACAGCATCGGCTTGTCGCATGCAAGATGCCTTGCAGTTCGGAGCTCTCTGACTTCGAGAAAGGTATAATTATCGGGTATCACAAATGTGGCCGATCCTTAAGGGACATATCTAGAGATCTGAAGTACCCAAAATCGACAGTGGCCTATGTGATTAAAGGAAGTGGAAGGTGAGCGGTGATTGTCAGAATGCGCCCCGAGTCGGCAGACCAACGAAACTGGGAGATATATAGGTCGTCGGTCTCTATAGAGACCGACGAGTGCTGTCCAGAGAAATTCGGATGAACCGCACCCAACCGATGGCCCTCATCCGCGAGGAGTTTCAACAGGCATCCGGGAGTATTGTTTCAATGAATACCATCCGTAAGGAAGCACATCTGCTTGGTTTTCATGGTCGTGCTGCTGCCCATAAGCCTTTGATCACAAAGTCCAACCGCGCTGCTTGGTTAATGTGGTGCAAAGCACATCGAAATTGAACCGTAGATCAGTGGAAACGGGTTCTTTGGAGTGATGAATCAAGGTTCATCCTTTACCGTTCGGATGGCAGGGTCTGGGTCTGGCGTCTACCTGGAGAACGTCTCCTGCCAGAGTGCATTGTGACAACAGTCAAGTTCGGCGGAGGTGGAATTATGGTCAGGGGGTGTTTCTCCTGGTATGGGCTGGGACCCTTGGTCCCCATTCATGGTAAGCTCAACTCCGATGCCTACTGCACTATTCTGGATGACAATGTGCTTCCTACGTTGTGGCAGTTTTACGGGTTGACCCCTGTTATTTTCAGGACGACAATGCCAGTTGTCATGTTTCGACGTTAACCAAGGCTTGGTATGGTGCCAATGGAGCCCTATCGAGAACCTCTGGGACGAGTTGCATCGCCGAATTCAGGGGTGCACTACCCGTGCAAAATCGGTGAAGGAACTTCTATGTCTTCTCCAAGCCGAGTGGAAGAAAATACCACTAGCTGTCATACAAAGACTTGTAGAAAGTATGCCCCGGAGAGTCCACGCTGTAATTACCTCTCGTGGAGGCTCTACCAACTATTGATTTTGAATAAACTTAGTTTTTCTTTTCTATCACAGGTGTCCAAATACTTATTGGTAGTCAGTGTATGAAGAAAAGTCTATTAGTCACAAACTGTGAATTATAGCAATGTTGATTGTTGATAACTAAAACAAATGCTTAATGAAATACAAAAAATTGCCTAGAATAAAGTACGTTATAAAATTAGCTATGATAGAATAGTAACAAAAGAAACTCCCCTGCATAGTAATTAAAAAACTAACTAAATTTAATTCAAATAAATACTTTCACGAATAAATAAAACATTTTTATTTAAAACGCTCTTAATTATCTTCCTGTGAATTACCGGAACATTTTTAAAAACTTCTTTTTACTTCCTTGTACGAAGTAAAAAAGAAGTATTTTATTTGCGAAAAATTTCGGGTACCATATTTCAAGGAAAATCGCTATAGAACGCTATAGAATTTTTGTCCGCTATAGAATGCAATTTAACGATATAACGATATAATAATGATGTTTTTGCTTGACATCTGTGCGTAAGGATAGAA
Source organism: Stegodyphus mimosarum (assembly GCA_000611955.2). NCBI lineage: Eukaryota > Metazoa > Arthropoda > Arachnida > Araneae > Eresidae > Stegodyphus > Stegodyphus mimosarum. Next base: position 109,942 of record KK115067.1, on the reverse strand, counting down.
TAAAGGCCTCTTTCCCCCAAAAAAAAAAAACAAATTCTAAAACTGATTTAAAATGGATTCTGAAGAGATTTTTTCGTAGCGTCTGTGCATACGTACGTATGTATGTATGTATCTCGCATAACTCAAAAAAGTGTAGCCTAAGAACGTTGAAATTTTGTATATAAGACTGCTATAATATGTAGATGTGGACCTCCTACTTTGATTGCAATCGGCAGCACGAAAAGTATATGAATATAAGTATATATATATCCACTCTGTTACTCGGCTAAGTCAGCTCAGTTTCTTTATTCTTATATGTTTGTGAATTGTGCATTTTTTTGTTTAAAAATGATTGAATTTTGTTGTTCTTATCTTCCGGTTAATGTTTTTATGCCTTTAGTTAACCTGCATGAAATAACTGTAGAATTATCAACAATTTAAAAGTTGTTTATATGCAGCTAAGCCTAATTTTTATTGCCAGTCTAGAGGAACTAAGCTTCTCAAGAACAAAGATAACGTCTTCTTTTAGTGTAGCGAATTATATCATGCTTAATCCATTATGGAATTATCATTCAAGTTATTAAATTATCCCATATATTGACTACAGCATAGCGTCCACAGCAAATTTAGTCAGTTTCTACGCCTTCAGTGTCTTTTTGCCGAGTGAGACCAAAAGCAAACTTTCAGTTTTGTGCACCAAAAAATCTGCCGAATTGCTTATTTTTGCGTAGAAACTGTAATTTTAATTGTAAAAATTTTTTAAAAATTTGATTTAACTGCATTTCGTCTTTTTTGTTTTTCTATGCCTTTCAATTTTTAATATAGATATTATGTAATTTTGTCTTGTCGCGAAGTGAGAACTGAATTAATTATATGAGAAATATTTCTCTAATGAAGTTCGAGGAAATAAGCTTAAATGAAAGGTAGGAAAAAATGTGTATAATTTAATATTCCGTACAAGGAAGTCATGTGGTGTACACATCAGAATTTTTAATTCTGTTACGTCTCTTGTACATACATTCAGTCTTCAAGACATAACATTTCATTAAATATCAAGCCTCTATCTTGTTTGTCCGCTTAACGAGCGCTATATTTACAGTTGCGGTCATAGATATTTCACCGACAATTTGTTCTTAGATTCTGCCAATGATATGAATCATGTTTATCTGACTTGAATGCAATGTACATCAATTAAATAACCTGTTAAAGCGTATAAAGGGATGTAAGACTGTTAATAACCTCATATGATCCACAGATATTATCGCAACCCTCCCAGATAACGAGCTGTTTAATTTGCGGTGTAGAAGAAGCATGATTGCAATGCAAATGAAATGTGTTTCACCTAAGATGAGTAAAATATTAAATTTGAGTTTATTGTGTCGAATGCCTATTAACACATTACATACAGCAAATGAAACGAGCAAAATTAAAATAGCAAAGTATTTATGTCATATCGATGAACCAATGTGACTGAAGTGTTGGCAGAGAAACCATCAGACCTTCAAGAAGTATGTGGAATATTTCATCTAAAGCAAATAAAAAAAAGGTAATAATAATAATTATAATAGACTTGTATTTTGGGATTCCTGTGAAGTACATTGCGAGAAGTAACTACATTTACAGTTAAATGGCACAGTTAAATGACCATGTGCGGGTGGAGGATTATGTTATTCAAAATTTGATGGCCTGCGAACCGTTGTCTTTTTACATTGCGAGAAACATACATACATTCATGCACATTTTTCATTATTTAATTTATTTCAATGTAATACAGGGCGATAATATTTGGTGACAACAATTTGGAAATGATACGCCGTTTATAGTGATTCAACGCAAAATGTCGTTTCGAGACAAATATTCTATTCGGAACTAACGTCCCTTTTGACAAATAATGCTTACTATTGCTTAGTAAAAGAACTGAATGTTTGGAGTTAAACAAATTTATTCAACTAAAAGAACGAATTTTAATTTTGTAAACTCTCCCGTTTTATTCTATATTTCTTTTTTGAATGTAGTGGTATAAAAAGGTAAGTATCAGAATATTATCATATACACTGTTTGAAAATTGGATAACATTACAAAAAGAAGTGTACAGACGAGATTACAATTAATGTCTTAATGCATTGTTTCATTATTCTTATACAATATTATTTATAACGCAGACGCTTACAAGTCTTGCAGTTGTACTTGAAAATTTTCAATCGAACTTTATCATATGTTATCAGTCTCTCTTTTTTTTAATGAAAATTATCGCCCTGTATTATATTTAAAGAAATTAAATAATGAAGAATCTGCATAAATGTATGTATATTTCTCCAAATATGATAAAACAGCGGTGCCTAGAGCCATCCAATTTTGAATAACGTACGTTTCCATCCGAATATGCGCATCTGGAAGCCCGAATTTGGAATTCGTTTTATAATCTATTTCATTATTTTGTAAATTTTTAGCGAAATTTTGATGAACAAACTCAAACGATTTAAAAGCGAGCAATGGCAACACTCTACGGAAAAAAAACTTTTTATCTAAAGCGCACGGAACTGCGTATCGGAAATTCTAAAGATACACTCATTTTAAAATTATTTTGCGATATTTCTGCTGAACTGAATTTTATGGTTTAAGTGCGAATTTAATAAATAAAAGTAACACACAAAACGTTAAAAAAACTCCCCTTTGGACGTAATTTAAAATCTGAAACCTTTCAGAATTTTTTATTTGTTTTATTTTTTGTTGTTGTTACTTATACTCACGTGTCTGACAGTAACATCTGCCCAAGTCCATGAAATTCCTCGGGGGAAGGAGCACATGATATGCCTGTCGTTGGCCACAGCCTTAAGCACTTTACAGATGACAGTGAGATTTAGCTCACTTCCGCCCCCAATTTTGATAGAGAGCACCTCGGGAGGACGGGTCCGAAGGTCTCCCAAACCTCTCCCCTTCCACCAAACCATACGAGAGGAACTTTTGGCTCGCCGCATATTTAGAGGGCCACTATGCCGCACTGACACTATACATTTACAAACATCCATGCCCTCTCCGGGATTCGAACCCGGGCTCTTGGCAGTTAGCGACGCTAACCATTATAAAGGTTGGGCAGCTTGATTTATTTGATTATAGCAAAAGCACACGAGGGCTATTTGCCTAAGAGAAGGAATGCCCACGAGAAGGACCTTTCCGATTTTTTAGTTTTAATAAAAGTAAAGCTTATTTTGAATACAATCCTATCTACTCTTTAATTCAATTGCATACATTGCTTAGAGCAGAAGGTTATGCATATTAAGGCACATGAAAAAAAGCTTGAAAGTTAAATTACAATTCCTTCTAATGTTTAAAAATACTGAAAAATGGTTTATTTTTTCCATTTTGCTGTATTTTTAAGCCAGAATTAAGTCTCTAGAAAATATTAAATACACTCTATAAAAAAAATCGACGCACCAAAAAAGAATCATCTATAAAAAAAATCGACGCACCAAAAAAGAATCATCGATTGCTTTGACATTTCATATGCATAAATGTTTTGACCAAATATGCAAATTATTAAATTTCGGTGCCCGATGAATGAATAGTGCCATCTCCAGCGCATCGGAACAGCGCATCCAGCAGTGTATATAAGGAGCTGTTCTTGAACTGTTGTTAAAAACTTATGTTGCATTGTGATTTAGGATACTTTTCAAGGACTGAAAAAATGCCTCGCCGCGGGATTCGAACTTATTACGAGGAACATTCAGAGTTTGGAAGAACTCGTGTCATTGAACTGAAAGAGGCAGGTTGGGCAAATCGGAGAATCGCTCGTCATATGAGTCGAAGCGATGCGGCGATTAGAAAATGCTGGTAAGAATGGGTGGATAATGGCAGATTTCAGTGTCATGATAGTAGCGGCCACAATAGATTGGGAGGACAGAGTGATTGTCAGATCAGCTGTCACAGCGCCTGATTCATGGCTATCAACCATCAGACGTGCGACTAGCACACGAGTGTCCACTATGACCATTCACAAATGGCTGACAAAGTGAAATCTACGGTTGTACCAATCGTTACGCCACCTGCCACTCACACCTGCACACTGTCGAGCTAGATTATAGTGGTACTTGGCTTGATCAGGTTGGAATGATGCTGACTGAGGACATATACTCTTTAGCGACGAATCCCGCTTTCGACTGTGGCGTGACAATCATCGAAGACGCGTCTGGAGACGCCCAGAGCAGCTTCCCGATCCTGCTTTCAATATTGCACGCCACTAAGGCCCTCAAGCAGGAGTTGTGGTCTGGGGTTCCATTTCCCTTGATATCCGGACCCCTTTGGTCGTCATTAGAAGCACACTTACAGCACAGAGGTACGTCGAAGACATTCTGAGACTTGTTTGACCGTTCCTTTCGCAGTAGCCTGGCCTTATTTTTCAGCAAGTTAGTACTAGACCACATGAACTGTTTTATAGCTTATCAAACACTTCCTTGGCCAGCAAGATCTCTCTCCGATCCAGCATGTGTGGCATATTATAGGAAGGCAACTGCATCTACCAGGTCATATTCATGACCTAGCCGGATAATTGAAGGAAATTTGGCAAGAAGTATCCAGGAAACCATCCGGGAAATTTATCAGTTGCCGTATGGCAACTTGCATCAAGGCTAGAAGTGAGTCAACACATTATTGAACTTGTTACTTTGTTACTATGTAACTCTGAAATAAATCATTCCATTGTTCTAGAATTTTAATCATTTTCTATTTTGTACATAATCTTCCTAGCAACCAATTTTTGTCTCCCTTGGACTATTCCTTCTTGGTGCGTCGACTTTTTTGTTATAGAGTGTAATTATTAATGCCTTATTGAATGAATTTCAAATATGTTTACTTATTTTAGTTTTAGCTTCACGTGTCAGACATTTATGATAGTATATACGATTTTGTATTTATAGTATATTCTGGCGTATAACGCCCACCTATAACCTATAATTTGAAACTACATTTATTAATATAAACTACATTTATTAATATTAGGTTATACTGTGCACCCCCCCCAAAAAAAACCTGGGACAATTCTATATCTCCCGTTCTGCTGGGCCGATTGACGAAATTCAACTTGCGTTTTTCATGTCTCAGAAGCGCAACTTAGGATATGTATTAGATTTTTATATAGCATAATTCTAATATAAGCATTTTTACATAAAATCGGACTTTTTCTGAAATAACATGGCAATCATTTTCCATATTTCGATTCTGCCACTCAACTTATGCCACATTGCCACGTTTTGTAAAAATCGCAGGACTAGTTTTTGAAAAATTCTCTCTCAAAATTTTAGCTTCTCCATGTTTATTGAATTTGGTATATATTTATTAATATCTCTTTTTTATTAAACTTATCCGATTCTTCTTTTCCCATTTCGAAATTTAGGTTCATTCCAAATAAAATTCGCCAATTCTTTATGATTTTTTTTTAATTTGTATTTTTAAATATATTTTTGATTTTTCGAAAAAAAATTTGAATTATAACCTATGAAATTTTTCAATCATCTTAAAGTAGATTTATTTCTAAGCATACCTGCAAAAAATTAGAGCTTTTTATTCAAAATTTCCGAAGATATACGTGAATTTATATATCAGCGCGTTTTGAAATTTGGCATAATTGTTGAAAACGATAATAACGAAAATGTGGTTTACGCACTTTCTTAAAATTATTTGAAAGAATAAGAGATGATTTTTTTCGCTCGTGGACAAGGAAAAAATAGAAAAGGAAATAGGTTACTATAAATTATGAAGTTTTCCAAGTCAATTTTTCTTAACGCAAACTGAAAAAATGCGCCAAGATAAATTTTTTAATTTCTCCGTAAATTTCTCACCAAAATTTAATATTTAGGCATAATTTGAGTCGCAGAATCGAAACACGGAAAACAATTGTCATGTCGTTTCAGAAAAAGTCCGATTTTGTGTCAAAATACCTATATTAGAACAGCGATATGTATAAATCTAATATATATCCCAAGTCACGCTTTCTAGACATGAAAGACGCAATTTGAATTTCATCAATCGCCCCAGTAGAACGGAAGATATAGAACTGTCTCCCGCTTTTTTTTCGCAATTTACGTACAAAAATCTAATTTTTGTAGGCTGATTTTTTTCTCATTTTTAATCTATCATTTTTATATCCCGCCTATAAAGCATACCCGTAGGTGTCGTTCTTATTTTTTGTATTAAGTATGCGTGTTATACGCCGGAATATACGATAGTTTTACTGGCATTATTTCTAAATTTTCTGCCAACATTTAAAGGAAGAATACGCCAGTTTCTGCCTATCGGTTTAAGGTTTTCCCCAATAGTATATATAAAAGTACTTTTCTCTTTAATTATCCTGTACAGTAATTGAGAAGTGTTATGTGAATATGTTACAAAAGATCTTCATTGATTAATTTATGCATATTTTTGCTTTCTTTATATCAAACTTACATATTTTATTTTCTCACAAACTTTTTCTATATTAAAATCTTCTAGCACAAGTGATTGTGTGTATCAGTAGCTTAAAGTCTACCTTGAAGATAACGTGCAAAGCACTTCAACTTTGATTTATTCTTTCCGCTGATTTTAAAAATGAACAATTTTAAAGTCACAAAGCTGAATGCTAAGAAGCTGCTCACCTTCAAAAACGACCTTCCTCATATTCCTCCCTCCAATTCTGACATTTTTCTCTAGTATAATGAGAAGTGAAACTTAATCAGTAGTCATGAGCATTAAGCATTAACTGTGGCGTTAGTTATCTTAAACACTAGAAGGTTCTAATATTTTAAAGCAATGCGTTTTTATTGAGTTCGCAGTTTCGTCAAGGTTATTTCAAGGGCAGCATATAATGTGAAAAAATGTAAATTCCTTAAGCTTATATCACCTGAGTATTAAATCTCAGCTGTTAAATATGGTATATTTATAACCTTGAGTAGATTATTTATATTTATTTTACTCTAACTATAGTTTGCATGCAAATTTGTAACGATGAAACAGAAGCATTTTTTTTTTTTTTTTATATTTTACTACGGGAAATACCCGATGCCAGTCAAGTTAGATTAAGAAAAATGCATCTATCTAACAACAGAGGGAACGATACCGCTGTAATCCTTCTCTAACAACGATGCTACAAATACGATTCATAGTCGTACATTTTTCACTCTGATGAGATATGGAACCCATATAAAAATATCTACAAAAAAAATAAACTATTTCTCTCTTATTATATCGGCAACAATGGCACGCAGCTTTTAATAATTTCCGTCTTTCTAATCAAATGGTCGTAACAGCTCTCAAGCTCAAGTTCTATCCAATATTTCACCTGTATTCAATTTTAGTCAATTAAATGTGGTAAAAAATTCATCATAATGGAGTAGAAATCAATAACTCGAGCAAACAAACAAACACAAAAGCAGATATTCTTCTTTATATGTATAGATTTTGTAATACTTACAAATTTTCGATTAACAAACTCTACGATTTGGAAGCAATCATTAGCAACACTTTTCGAAATAAAAGCGTTTTTGTTTCCAACACGCGAAACTGTTGCCACTCGGAAAAATGAGTGCGATAATTAGCTTTTTAGAGTTTTTAATTAATATCTCGGCTGGTTAAAGTCGTGCGAAGATGGGAATAGTCGAAATGACTTCCCACGAATTTTTAAAATCGGGAATAATGTATTTAATGTTTCGCAATGCTATTTTTATTTCAATGTAAAACTTAGAAATTTTTTATTAACAAACTCTACAATTTGAAAGCGAGCAGTGGCAACACTTCTCGAAATAAAGAAGATTTTTATTTGCCGCGTGCGAGACTGTTGCAACTCGAAAAAATGAGTGTGAAAATTAGCGTTTTCAGCATTTTTAATTAAAACCTCTGACTTTAGCTTTTTTTTTTTCCGGAAAAAAGTGGACGTCGACCTTTTCCAGGAGCCAGAAATGAACTGCAGAAAGTTTGATGACGATAGCTACACTAATGACAGTTAATCGTGAACAAACATACAGACTTTCTTCTTTATATACAGGTATATAGATTACCATCTGAAAAAATATAATAAGCAATATATTCATAATTTATATAGATTACATTGAGCGTGTGCTAATATGGATAGTAATTATAAAAACTTTAGAAAGGGTAGTAATATATTACTCTGTACCAGTCATGGCCAAACTGGCTCGCGAGCCGTAAATAGCTGTTTCGGTGTTAAATGCGTCTCGCTTTGTAATGAACAACATTTTAGTATCGTCCAGCAGCCTATATAATAATATAATTTAAAAGAGTAATTTTATTAGGGAACATTATTTTTTAATTTTAATTTTTTAATTGCGTTATATGTGTAATAGTTTTAGACAGTTTCAAACTGTGTGCTAATTGTCGCAGTATTAACCAAAAGACGAACAGTTGCCGTTTTATAATTACTATCGCGACCCCAAGTGGCAACGATACTTTTGGAAATTGGCTATTCGGACAGCTGAAAAGTCATAATATCCAAGTGCTCCTTTGATAATGTGGATTATCAGGTTTTACACAAGCAGCATGTAATAAAAACGTTAACCGGGAAATAAGAACAACATAATTTAATCATTTTTAAACCGAAAAATGCACAATTTACCAACATATAAGCATTAAAAAAATTGACCTCACGAAACGGAGTAACAGAGTGTGTATATGCATATATATTTATATTTATATATGTATTTATATTCTTTTGGTGCGACCGAATGCAACCAAAAAGGGAGATGCACAACTACATGTTATAAGAGTTCTATATACAAAATTTCAACGTTCTGAGGCTACTCTTTTTTGAGTTATGTGAGATACATACATACATACGTAAGTGCGCACAAACAGATGCCACGAAAAATTCTCTTCTGAATCCATTTTAAATCCTTTTTGCAACCCGTTTTGGGAAAAGAGCCCTTTATTCTGTTCTTACCTACAGATGTAAAAAAATATCGTTAAATTGTATTCGATAGCGGTCAAAATGGATATTTCCGTTGAAATATGATACCCGAAAATTTTTGCAATTGCAATACTTTGTTTACTTCGTACAAGGAAGTAAAAAGAAAGGAAGAACAATTCAATCAATAATGTATTCTCCTTTGATTTTTACGACTACTTCCCGACGTTCGACAAACTGTTCAATGCCTCGAGAAATCAGTGCCTCGTAGAAATCATCGTTTTGGAAAAGCTTAAATCGTTGTTTAGCGGTCCTAAGAAGAATAATTTCTTTCACAAATCTCTAAGGCAGCTTCTGTGGCTTCTCGATTAAATGCAGAAAGCAGAAGGCGTCTAAAATGCTCTTTTTTTGTCAACCTAACACTTCATTTTAATGACATGAAAAAAAGAAAATATGTGTCATTATAAAAAAAAAAAAAACTAAATAGACTATTTTGTAGAGGACATAGTTAACTCTCTATCGAATGACATAAAACGCATTGCTAAGACATTTAATTTTTCAAGCAAAATTATCATTTAAAAAAAACATTGTTTTAGCTTTAAACATAAATTTGTTAATAATTCAAATGTAACGTCATCATTTAACTTACGAATATTAAATATTGTTTTCATCTTTATATGCTTATTTTCTTCTATGCAGAAACATACTTGCTACTTCCATGTAAAATCTGATGTTAATCAAGGCTTTACTTTTCCATTTTTGTTAATTTTAAAGTCGCGTGCTTAACTTTTGGAAGCCAGATTACTTAACTCTGCGTATATACAGTTATTATTTCTTCATGTATACAGAGAAATATAATGTATGTATTTGAAAGGAGCTACATTATTGACGATCTTCTTGATACTACAATGTATTCATCAGGAAAAATCATAATATTTGAGAGGAAAAAATTCTAATTCAAAGCGATTACATTTTCAAACTTGAAAGGGTAGCATTTGTAAAAAAAACACTCTCTCTGCAATTTCTCAATCGAAGCTTGATGACTTTTAGCTATTAGCATTACTAATTATTTAATGCAAACGCAGATAAAAGCTAAAATATTTTCTTTAGACCTAATGAATCATTTCAATAATTAGGCGTCTAATTCAGCAATATTACAGAGTGAAGAACTCAGTTAGTCAATCAGACAAAGACCACATACAGATTCTGAGTTTTCTTAAAACAAGAGAATTATATCCGGAGCTATACTGTCTCTTTCTCAACTATCTACATATGTCTTTGGCGTACATTTCACGAGAAGTGCTACATTGCCTTTTTGCCACGCGTCACTGGGCACTGATTGAACGGACAGGATCGGTGTCTGGGGACAACGAACCGCTTGTTACGAGTCGCCAGAATTCGACAATAGAAATAGGAGGAAAGAAAACGATAAATAACCACGAGATGAGAAGGGGAGGGGAGTAATGGTAAGTAGGTGTTCAACAGTTCCTTGCTTATGCAGCCAGTTCACCACAACTATGTAGAGAAAAGTAACAAAACATTTGAAGTCAATGAAAATGAGTCTGATTCTAGCTGATAAAAGCTGACCTTCTAAATTAAAATTTTCATCACATGAGACTGATGAAAATTTAAATGGAATATTTAAAGGCAATGGTTGATGCACATGCTGAACCCTTATCTTTAAATATTATAATATAATAATTAGCTATTTAATGACATAATTGTAGGACAATTGGTAAAATCTTAAGTATTTAACATGATTAACAAAGCTGATTGTGAATTAAATGATGCAGATACTGATAGCATCCCCTAGTTCAACTGCTAAGAGCCCTCGTTATGCAGTAAATTTTCTTTCAAATAGTTGTTGTTGATGTGTAATAGTGTAATAGTGTTGTAATAGTGTTGTAATAGTGCCATAGGTGAAGACAATCTGCAAAGTGTTATCATGGAAGAGGTTCGGTCTCTTATACAAGACCCCTTATAAGGTATTTTCTGTCTCCTTCGTGATATAACTGGGAGCACGGTCGACGAGAATTCGGGAGGTTTGTCATTTAAATCTCAGCGAGGGAACAGCGGCTTTTTTCAGTTTCATTACATTAAAACTTTCTACGAGAGTGGCGCCAGAACTAAAAAGGCGATGGATGATAATTCACCACCATCAAATATTTGGTGACTGGGGTTCTCTCATCACAAGTCGCCCTTTAAAAGGAAGAGTAGATAAGGTATTTTCTCTCTCCATTTCGCATGCCTTCGAGGTGGAACTAGAAGCATACGCGACACGTATTTGGGAGGTCCGGAGTTCGAATCCAGACGAGGGTACTGCTAGTTTTTTACATCTCCAGCATCAAAAACCGCAATGACTCTACACCCTAATTTTTAACAATTCAGCAAGGGTGGCTAGACAGTCAAAAATGTGTGCAGTTGTCAATTCTGTGTCCGGGCAGTTACCACAGTTTCTGCAGGTTTTCCTACCCTCTCTGTCAATTTTCAATCCTCTTTGATGGCCAGTTCTAAGCCTGATTGTGGTTTTAGTTATAAGTTGATCTCTACTGATGTTATGGAGCTGGTACTTTTTGGAATTGAATGTTCTTTCAGTCTGTATTTCGCCATGGCATTTGCGTCCGAGAGGGTGGTATTTGCGTTATTATTATTGATGAGATTTCGAGCTTCATTTGCCATTTTATTTGCATTCTTGTAACCTGTGATATTCACATCGCATTGAAAAATTCAGACCTCATTTAACTCTTGAATCTATTTAGAAGAGAATGGATCCTGTTGGTGATCAGGGAGCTTTCATCTAGGATTGTTTGTAGAGCCGGTTTGGAGTCATAAAAGACAGCGAGCCCTTCTACTTGCTCAGAAATTAGAAGGGGTCTGTACGCTAACATGCGTTGGCAACCATTGAAAAATGCAGACCTTATCTAAGTCTTGAATATTGTTTAGGGGAAAGTGGATCCTGTTGTGATCAGAGAGCTTCCATCCAATATTGCCTGTAGAGCTGCTTTGAAGTCATAGAAGACAGCGAGTCCTTCTGCTTGTTCAGAAATTAGAAGGGGTCTGTATGCTAACATGCGCTGACAACCATTGAAAAATGCAGAACTTATCTAATTCTTGAAAATTGTTTAGCGGAAAGTGGATCCTGTGCTGACATGCGCTGGCAACCATTAAAAATGCAGACCTTATCTAACTCCTGAATATTGTTTAAGGGAAAGTGAATCCTGTTGCTGATCAGGGAGCTTCTATCGAGGATTGCCTGTAGAGCTGCTTTTGAGACACAGAACACAGCGAGTCTTTTTGCTTGCTCAGAAATGAGAAGGGTCAAGTGCCCCCGCTATTGCCAAAAGCTTGCAAGTGAAGTTAGAGACAATGGGTCCAGCGACAATTTTGTGTCCATAAGTACTCCAGAGCCTCCATTAGGGATTGTCTCATCAGGTGAACCATCTGTATAAGCGTGTACAAAGTCCTCTTTTGAATACTGTTCAAATAATAAGCATCTAATAACATTTCACTGTTATCTTAACTGCTCTATACAGAGAATGGTATTCCCAGCGGCGGGCACTTGCCTATCATGGCATTGCCCACTACTAGGGCCAGAATCGGTGGCCATTTTATTGTGAAGGCAACTAATAGGCGTCCACCGTTACTTTCCTATGAAGGGACAGACAATTTTACATCCATGCTTTCTCCGGGATTCAAACCCGGGGTCTTTGGTATCTCTGTCAGGCCGCCCTAACCACTATATCGTCTGAGCCGCCAGCTGGCAAAATTATTAAGTATCTTTATAACTCAAATGTCTTTAAATACTTATGCCTTAAGGCCCACTCACAAAAGTTCATTTCGAGTTCTAGTTTTGCATCTTCTTTTTCAATGCATTTAATTGCGCATAAAGGAAACTCAGTACTGTAGCTATTTATTCAAGATTTATGGAATTCTTTCAAATCTTAAATGTTGTTCTTTCTAAACTAATCCATTCATTGGTTATTTTCTTTCTTGCTCCAAAGTTTTCGTAAAATCTTTCTCAACTAAAAACAATTAAACTCTTCTCATAGTTTAATTTGAGATGAAAACAAATGTATGAGAGTAATCAACTTAAAAGTATAGAAATTTAGAATTCAAGAGGAAAGCTTATAAGGCATTTCTCCTGTCTTCTTCGCATGCCTTCGTGGTGTAGTGGTCAGCACACTCGGCGCGATTCGAGAGGTGTGTGGTTCGAGTCCCGGTGAAGGCACTGCTCACTTCTCTTGCTTCGAAATAAAATCCTAATGTTTTTACAAGTGGCGCCCGAACTAAAAGGTGGTGAATGGTGATTCTTCACCACCACGATTTCGTGAAAGGGCCCCTAATCCTTAGCCGCCCTTTAAAAAGGGGGAGTATAAGGCATTTCTTCCTCCTTGTTTGCATGCCTTCATGGTGTAGTGGTCAGCATCCTCGGCGCGTATTCGAGAGGTCCGTGGTTCGAGTCTCGGCGAAGGCACTGTTCATTTCTTCGATTTCCTTGTTTCAAAAATAACCTAATGACTTTCTAAGCTTTACGTAGTAGATAGATACATCATTCTGTGTCATCGGTAATCTTAAAAGCCATCAAATTTGGTTCTCTGCGTAAGCAAAAGCTTAAGAGGCAGCGCAGCTTACTGCAACTAATAGAAAAAAATATATGTAAAAGTACAAGAAGGCCAAGGCGCACCAGCGCCAGAACGGTAAAGCCACTGGGCACTCGAAGTTCGTTCCAGGTTATGAGTCCTAGTGAAAGAGCTGGCTCCATGCGCGTATTTGTTTTCCCCATGTGTAACATGGATCAGAGCCACTTTTCCCTAAAACCTTCTCCACTGGAAATCCCTCCCTTTCCGTATAGTGCCAAAATTTAGGAGCGCGTAATAAATAAATAAAAATAAATAAATAAAGGCTGTAAGATTACTCTTATAAAATTATGCTAATTTGCACTAGCTAGCATAAGATCTACCTCAGACTGGTAAAATTAATGTTTTTAGATAAAAATAGAATCCAAGAATACAATGGAACCAATTCATGACAAATTATTAGCTATAATACAAAGGACTTAGATGTTAACAGATTCCATGAGTATTTTTAAAATGTAGGTTGTAAAATATTTCCATATCACGGAATCATGTGTTATGATTACTTAGGTTTTAAGTAATACGGATGTATAAAGTATGTAAGTATGCACGCATGACGTAGGATCAGAATTATATGATATATAATGTAAAAGTACGTAAATTGTAAAATATTTGAGGTATCTGCGTATTGGCGAAACCACCGTGGCGCAGTTTAGCAGTTTTTTACAGAAGAAATTGATGATTCGGGGAATTTGCCGATTGCAGTTTACAGTGGGTATGGTTCCTAAAGAACTGTTATATGCATGGTTGCCAGAGTTTGAGGACTTCTGAAAAGTTGGCGATTTCTTCTACTGTATTTGCGATAATACGTAAGTAACAGATTTGACATATGTAATAACTGATGTAGCTGCAAATATTATAGAAATTGAAATAAATATTGTCTATTCTGTTAACTTTTTCCCTTTGAGAGATCTTGAGTACTAGATTGTATCTGCCATGATGATTAAACACTGTGAGACTTGTAGGAAATTTTAAGTTAATTAATTATGTCTTTATAATTTCAGCCTTTATTATGACTTCTCCTTTCTGTATTGCACACCAGAATGCAAATGAGTAGCCAGCATTTGAACTGAGGTTTTGGTATTTTAAGACAGAGTGTGTGTCTGCCATCTCACGCTACGCGCATCACGTGCACTCTACGTGCTGGTTTCTTGCCAGCTCTGATAGTTGCAATTATTTGGCTTTGCTTTTTCTCGCTGCCGAACATTTTAATTCTGACTCTTTAGTAGAGTAGTGACCAATCTCTAGTATAGTAATTAATTGTGCAGTCTTGGACTGCTGTTCAATATTTGATTTAAAATTGACTGTTTTATTTAGCTTCATCACAACGAGCTGTGATAATATTGTAATGTTAGTAGCCTTTGTTTTTTAAATTCTGTTTAAATAGAAAGGTAATTTTAAATCTTGTCGTTGTTCCAAACATAGCGAGTGTACAACAAAGTGTGGAATATCGCTTTACGTCTGTTAGGGTTATAGGACTAAACAGCATTAACAGACCTAAATGTAACCTTACAGACTTCTCGCGGAAAAGTTAAGTCTATAGCCATCTTCGGCGTTGCCAATGTTATTGAAATAATTCTAATTTAGGTATGCTATATTACCAGTAGTAAATGAGTACCAATTAGATTTATTTAAGAAATAAATGTGAATTTATGTATAATTTAAGCCAGTATTTACAGTACTGGTAGCCAGTAAAATATATTAGAGCTCTTTTAGATTTATTTGCAATAATCCAGTTAGTTCTAAATCCCA
The DNA here is from genome assembly GCA_000611955.2 of Stegodyphus mimosarum. Classification (NCBI taxonomy): domain Eukaryota; kingdom Metazoa; phylum Arthropoda; class Arachnida; order Araneae; family Eresidae; genus Stegodyphus; species Stegodyphus mimosarum. Next base: position 94,690 of record KK115067.1, on the reverse strand, counting down.
TAAAAATTTTAAGAAAATTTGAGAAATGTTGCTGCGCAGTTATCGATTAACAATTTTGTGCAGATAAGTATGCTCGTTTATTTAAAACTACCGAAGGTTAAAACACGTTGCACACACACACAACAGGAAAAAAAAGGAATAGTTCTATATCTCCTGTTCCACTGGGTCGATGGACGAAATTTAACCTGAGTTTTTCATGCCTTGAAAGCTCGGCTTAGGTTAGGTTAGGTTAGGGTATTCAATTATGGCAAAGCACGCGAGGGCTGTCTGCCTAAAGGGAGGGATGCCTTCGTGGAGGATTTTATAAGGGAAACTGGCTCGTATACACGTTACACATGGGAAAAAACACGAAAACTCCCATGCAGCCATCCCGTTCGCGGGATTCGAACCTCGGACCGAACTACCAGTGTTCAGCGTCTTTACCGCTCGGCCGCTGGTGGGCGCTCGGCTTAGGATTTATATTAGATTTATATATAGCAGTCTTCTAACATAGGTGCTCTGACACAAAATCGGACTTTTCCTGAAATGACATAGCGATTTTTTTCCATGTTTCGATTTTATGTCTCAAGTTGTGCCAAAATGCTAAGTTCTGTAATAATCGCACGATTAGTTTTAAAAAAAATTAGCGGTCAAAATTTTAGCTCTTCAATATTGATTGAATTTGGTATATATTAATTAATATCTCTTTTTTTTATTAAACTTACTTGATTCCTTTTTTCGCAGTTCGGAATTTGGGTTCAATCCAAATAAATTTCACAGATTCTTTTTTTTTGATTTGTTTTTGAAAATCGTATAATTTAGGAAATTTTGTAAATTTTTCGAAAACGTTTTGGATTATAAACTATAAACTTTTTACCATTATCTTTAAGTAGATGTATTTCTAGGCATACCTTCAAAAAATTAGAGTTATTATTCAATATTTCCGAAGATACACATGAATCTGTATATTGGCGAGTTCAGAAATTTGGCTTATTTGCTATAAACGATAATAACTCCAAATGTCCTTTTAGCACTTTGTTAAAATTATTTGAAAGACTGAACCATACACCTTTTTTCACGCTCGTGCATAATGAAAAAGGGGAAAGAAAAATAGGTTGCCATAAATCGAGGATATCGCCAAGTGAATCGAGGATATCGCCGTGCAACGCAGACGATTTTTGAAGAGAAAGCTACGTCAAAAATAAATAAATAAATAAATAAAATAAGCAGTAAATTGAAAAGTGAAACGACGCAAAATGCCAAAACGAAAGTAACAGTCCTTCGGGATTTAAATCCTTTTGGACTAAAAATATGAAATAAATAATAAAACGAATTCGAAATTCAAGATTCGGGTTTCCAGGTGCCCACATTCGAGCGAAGGACGATGTTATTCAACATTTAATGGCTCTAGGTATCATTTTTTTCACAATGCGAGAAACATACATACATTCATGCAGATTCTTCATTATTTAATTTCTTTAAATACAATATAGGGTTCTAATATTCGGTGGCAACAATATGAAAAGTGATATAGCTGTTTATAGTGATTCGACGCAAAATGATGTTTCGAGACGAATAGCCCGTCTGAGTTAACTCCTGTTTGGGCTAAAAATAAATGTAGAAGAAACTTTATTGAATTAGTAATCTGAATGGCACTGGATTCTAAACTGAAATGTGTATTCAAGAAAAAAGTATTAGTTATAGTGATATAATTTATTTTCGTCGAGTTCTGTGTTGCCTTATCATTATTTTACACTTGTTTAATACTTATGATGAATGAATTTGATTTAAAGGGGAAAAAATATCTAAATGAGCAATAATTAAGAATAAAAATTCAGACTTTACTACAAAATGTAGGTCTTAATTATTTATTTGTTTAAATTTTAGATATTTAATTAAATTTTAAATCCTTATTTAATAAATTAATTGAAGTGAAATAACGACGTAATTTTTTTTAAATTCTGTCTTCCATGACATACTTATGAGTTAAAATTTATCAAAATTTCGATGGAGGAAAAAATATTAGAGCTTGTTAAATGATGACAGACGATCGTCATATAAGGAATCGTGACAAAAATTGCTGAAATACCAATGTGAGTTCTTTTTTTTTTTTTTTTTTTTTTTTTTGCAAAAAATACTATTTCTGTATTCCTGTTTTTTCTATACTGAATTTAAAATTTTTTTTTCATACAGTGTTGCCATTGCTCGCTTTGAAATCTTTGAGTTTGTTAATCAAAAATTCGTTAAAGTTTTACAAAATATGCAATCGATAATAAAACAAATTCCAAATTTCAATTTTGGGCTTCCAGATGCCCATATTCGGGTGGAAACGTTCAATATTCAAAATTTGACGGCTCTAGGTCCCGTCGTTTTATCGCAATGCGAGAAACATACATACATTTAGGCAGATTCTTCATTATTTAATTTCTTTAAATATAATACAGGGCTCTGAATATTTGGTGGCAGCAATCTGAAAAGTGAAACAACGCTTTTAGTGAATGAACGCAATTTGTCAAAACGAAATGAATAGTCTTTCTGTGCAAATTGCCCCTTTGGATTAAAAATTCTTGTTGTGCCCTTTTCTTAACAGATGGCTTAAAAAACCTTGATCAACAGTTTTTGCAAATTATTTTTGCTCTTCAAAATGAAAATAAGGGAAAAAACATGTGATGATTCACATTGTAGCTGAACATCTCAGAAAATTACTTCTTAAAATACACTTAGTATTGGATAAAACTTTTGTATTTATTCCAATCATTTTTAAGCATCTGTGAATAACTGTGATATTTATTATGTTTCGACCTTCAAATGTTGACTCATTTATCATTCGATTTCTAGCCATATATTGTTTCAGAATAGCTCTAGTTCTGAACATAGATGTAAAAGATTTTTGCACAAAATATTATAATACATTAGTGGAATCATGTATTGAAACCTCTAGACCAGCAATGCATCTCCAGACAATCATGAACCTTTAGACGGCTTCAAAATATCAGACAGCTATTGCGAAGTTGTCGAAGTCTTATGACTCAGGAAAAAAATTATTTACAAAATCGATCGAGAGTGACTCACAGATCCTGACTAGAACTAAAAAAATCTGATGTGTACACTACATGACAGCTTTGTACGGAATATTAAATTATATGCATTTTTTCCTTCATTTCATTTAAACTTCTTGAACTGAATTAAATCTACTTCATCGACAGCGCATAAACCACAACAGAATAAATGCACTCCTTAAAATTCTCTATATTTGTTTACTATAGCGACACTATAGGTTCACTTAAGAGCGTTACATCTCTTTCATTTTATAACTCAGAATATACAAAAATAATATGATCTGAAGAATTATCTAATCTTTGCCATATGTTCTATTCAAATACTATAATAAACCTAAAAGGATGTATAAAAGAAATTAAACAAATAAAAAAGAAACAGTTTTTAACAGATGCCGCTTTCCTAATCCTCCTGAGCTACTCGTGAACTTTCTCCTTTGTCCGAGATAAACTGGCGACAATATTTGCTGCTAACACGAAATACTTATTTCATCTAATTTCATTAAAGACATATTTCTCATTCAAATTATTTCTATTCTAAGTTCGCGACAAGCCAAAAATACATAAAACATCAAAATATTTTCATTAAAAATTGAAAAATATAGAAAAAAATTGAACACCAAAAGCAAGCTTCAGCTCTCCATTTAAACGACCCCATTTAATGCATACAGCTTTGTATTGTCCAAGTGAAAAAAAAAAATTCGGAAAATGGGCACTGAAATATGATATTCCAATTAAAAAATTACGCCAAAATGTAAAAATTTCTGTGCAGTGAAATACAATCAGAAACTTTATATGAAACGATGTGAAACTTTAACAATATTTACTTTAAGTCCATATTTGCTTTCATAGAATTTTTGACTTAATAATAAAACTTGATAATAATTTTTGACTTGATAATATGTAATGCCTATTCTTCGCACTTAAACCATAAAATTCAATTCAACAACAATATCGCAAAATAATTTTAAATGAGCATATCTTTAGAATTTCCGATACACTGTCTCGCGCGCTGGAGATAAAAATAATTTATTTTTTTCATTACAGTGTTGCCATTGCTCGCTTTGAAATCGTTGAGTTTCTTAAACAAAAATTCGTTGAGTTTCTTAAAAGATTTTTTAATGTTTTTTTTAAATTTGTTTCATAAATTTTATTTGCATTTATCTAAACCTTTACTAGTATAGTCAATAGTTTATTAGTATATTCTTGTTCTTACCATTTCGGCATTGACCACTCGTAAGTGGTGGCCATTTATTGTGGAGGCACCTAATAGGCAGCCACCCGTTACCTCCTATGAAGGAACAGACAATTTACACCCACTCATGCCTTCTCCGAGATTCGAACTCGGGCCCTTCGGTATCTCAGTGGGCTTCCCTAACCACTATTCCGTCTGGGCGGTGATTTGCAAATATTCGATCCGGCAGCTTTGATCTTGAAGATAAGCCACGTTATGGAAGACCAGCTGAAGCTGATGAAGAGACAAGAAGGCGTTAATTGACGCAAACCTGCGAATAACATCTCACGAGACCGCTGAGAGACTAAATTTACCGAATTCGACCGTTCATGGTCATTTGAAACGCCTAGATTTAATCTCAGATCTGGAGATACGGCTTCCTCGTGTTCTAAAGCTCTCCATCAACTTCAACTGACGTTCCAGAACGTAGTCCATCTTCAAGATCAAAATTGCCGTATCGAAATTTTGCAAACCAGTTTTGCCATTGTCGTCCTGTCAATACATCTTCCCCATGCACATCGGATAATTTTTTTTTTCTTGCTTGAACAGCATTTTTACATTTCCGATAGTAAAAAAGTAAAATATGCCGAAAATTATGATTTTCAATTTCCATATTTGAAAGGGTACCAACTAAAAACTACTCATGGAATCAATCGAACTTTTTCACAAACAATACTTGCAATATCAGCTGTCAAAATATGTAATAACTATCCTGCTTAAAAGTGAAGTTGGCTATGAAAAAACACATTAAGCTCTCTGTTGGGAAAAACAGGAAATTACTTTACGAACAACTCAATAAAATATCTACCAAGGTCGGAACCGAAGAAAGTAGAATTGACATAAAAGACAAAAATAATAAGCATAATAGATTAATAAACTTAAAGAGTTACAAAGATACAAACATGTTTACGACAAAAAAAAAAAAAAAAAATTAAAAAAAAAAAAAAAAAAAAAAAAAATGCTGTCTTCTCCAAAAGTATATTTTTCCAACAGTAATTGCTGAAATCCGTCTAACAGGACTCGATGCATTGGAATATTTATAAATCGGCTTACTGTTATCGCAAGTTATTGTTTCTGTCTGAAGATGTGAGCAAATCTGGCGGGCAAAGATAAAAGCAGACATAGCGCCTACTGTTCTCTGTGTATGTCTCATTAAGATCAGTACTGATATAATATGATGCTTGCTATTTTTAATGTCGACTAATGAAAAAGGAAAAAATTTGAAAAGCAAACAAAAAAATTATAACCCAGTAAATAAATTGTAGGGTTTTACTTATTTAGTTCTACTGTTCAATCTTAGAACCCCACGAACACTAACAAGCGAATAATCGCTTAAGTGAGAGAACAAATACGTAAGACTTAAGGGTTAACTACCCTTTATTTCTTAAAATAATTACAATCAACTCCTAACTCGGAGTATACAGCAAAGCCTCCACTTGGGCTTGAACTTAAATAATTATGAATTTAAACTAAACTAGGCTTAACTAAAGCTATCTGAAAGGTATAGCCAAAGCTATCAGGTTTCTAAGTAGTTGGTCCATAAATATTAATTAAATAGGCGAAGCCAAGCAAGGGCCTAAAGTATGGCTGAGCGTAGTAGCTAAGAGAGAAGGTAGCCAAAAGGCAAATACGCGCTAGTCCGAAAAAATCAGACTTTTTCTCTCGAAGTCGGCGAAACATCGACTTAAATAGTACTCTTACTCATCTGCATTAACTGCGTTTCTGTAATTACATTCTGATAGGAAATTGTAAGCTGTAATTAGAATAGATAGAAAAGTTGCATAACTTAAAATAACTGTTAATAAAATTAGGGTAAACCTTAAAAAATAAAACGTTTGTAATTTGTTAAAGCGAATTTCCAACCTAGTTCCTGAAAGCTGCCGTAAGTTTCGAATGCGAGCGAAAAAAATTATGCCAGATTCTGTTGTCATACAATTTATTTTATATATTCTTAAGTGATTTGTTATTTGTATTTTAACGGATAATTTTTATAAATATTTATGCTTTTATTGAATTCATAAATGATGTTTCTAATCCAGTAACCGCAACCTGGAATACGATAATCATTCTGACATAACCTAACAATGAACCTTAACTCTTCGAGGAGGTACAATTCGACAGCCTCAGCCCCGAACATGACTGCAAACACGCATGCGCCATTCAGACCGATCTATTCTCAATAAAGGGTAGATGAATATGAATCATGTCGTAGGGAATTTTTCCTTCTTAATTTTTTTCTTAGCATCACTATGTGAAACATATTGTTCTTAACTGAATTAATTTTAAAGATGAAAGAAAGTTATCCCTAATACTTACATGAAATACCACAATATTGACAAATACCACGTTAAAATCAACTACGATCTAAATCCCGCTCAAATGGGTGAAAAACCTATTTCCCGGTTTCTTTTTTTTGCTACGAAAATAGCATTTCCGCTAAAGAATATAGTTCCGTGATATTTAGTGAACTTATCTTTAAAAGTAAGCAATGATATACATACTGTTTATATAAAATTCATAAAAAATGAAAAAATGTTTCAACATTCTTTACGGGCTACTAAAAACTAATGCGAATCTTAACATTTATTACTGCGAATATATACATATAAACCTATAGGTATATATATATATGAGGAAGAAAACACTGAAATTTTTAACAGCTTCCGATATCCATCATGGCTGGTGGTTAAGGCATACAGATGACGATAACAAAACTGAATTTTCAACAAATTACCAATCTTTATTTTCGCGCATATCAAGAATCAGCCTTTTACAGACAAGTTATTTTTTAATGATAGTGAGAACATAATTATTCCCATGTACATGGGTTTTAAAGTACGACGTCATCTTCAGCAAATAAGCAGCACAGCGAGAATGAGGAGCGTCTGGCCAGGAGGAAAGCGTCAAAAAAAAAAAAAAATAAAAGGACGCTGCAATTCAGAGGAAGAAGGGAGTAAGTCAAAAGTTTCAGTTCGAGTGTTCAAAAAATTTTGGTTTACAGTCATTTGATTGGGCAAGAGATATCTGCATTAAGCGTTACGTAACATGGAAAGATCTCGAATTTGGGAGAACAGATTAATTTAGAGGGGAAAACACGAAATTTAAAATGGCTAATTTTGAGGTGGTCAATTTTTCTTAAAGCAGGCATCGTATATTGTTATATCTTTTATATAAATATGTATAATATAAACCTAAAGGCATGAAGTACAATGACGAAAGAGAAACTGTTTTCATTTGCTACAGAAGATTTAAGATTATGGATTGAAAATAAAAGTCGAGATTAAATTTACAAGAAACTAATTTTTTGCTTTACTCCAAGGGTGAAAAAAAAAACTAGACAACCACAACTAAAATATGAAGGTGTTAGAATTAAATGTGTTGAAAACTTTAAATATCTCGGTGTTTTTTTTTTTTCATTGTAAACTGAATTTTGAAGAACATTTAAATAATATTTATAAAAGAACTAACTCTGCTCTTGTAGAGACATTAGGTATTTTTTGAAAGCATAAAAGATGAAAAATGAGCAATGCCCTCGCCGGGACTCGAACCACGGACCTCTCGAATACGCGCCGAGCTTGCTGACAATTACACCTCGAAGCGAGAGAAATACCTTATATACACCCCTTTTAAAGGGTGACTGGCGATCAGGTTATCCATTCGCCAAATCCTGTTGAAGAATCACCATTCACCACCTTTTAGTTCGGGCCCCACTGTAGAGACATTACGTTATTTCGATGCAGGAGACATGAAAAATGAGCAGTGCTCTCACCGGGAGTCGAACCACGGACCTCTAGAATACGATTCGAGTATCCTGACCACTACGCCACGAAGGCATGCAAGGAAGACGAGAGACATACCATTTATTCTGATGTATTATACAAGAAACTTCTCATCTGAGTCATTAGCAATGAAAAGTAACATTATTAGATTAATTTACAAAACTATTATTACTGCCATTATTTTATACGCTGTTGCTGCTTGGGGTTCCAGGGCTACGGACCTCAGCGAATCAGAAGTAAATTAGATACCCTTGTGCTTCTGACCAGATGCGGTTGATACGGAAGTCGTTTGCATATTGGCCGATATGCCGCCCCTTTCGATATTTTATTCTTTTTGTAATGATAAATTTAAATTACGTTCACAGAATGATGATTTTATTATTTATGGAGGTTTTACCGCATATAATAATTGTTTTTTTGTCATCAATACTAACAGCATACATTCTGCATTAAGAAAAGCAATAGAATATCAGAGGCCAAATATTTGCACAGAAGAATTAGAAATATTTACTGACGGTTCGGGTTATGACAATGAAAATGGTGCAGCATATGTGGTTTACTTGTTTGGTATAGAAACAGACTATAGCAAAATTAGATCTTGGACCTTACAATTCGGTTTGGCAAAATTAGATCTTGGACCTTACAATTCGGTTTTTCAAGCCGAATTGACTGCTATCATATTTGCTCTTAAATGAAATTGATGGAAACCTGACTGTAAAAACATGTATTAATATATATGCAGACTCATTATCTGGTTTGGAAGCACCAGCAGATGCTCATAACACTAATATTTTGGTGTCATATATAAAAGATCTCCTTCTGATAGCTGAGAAAGTACATGAAGTGAAAATGAATTGGGTGAAAGCCCATATTGGTGTTATAGGCAATGCTGGTAAGAGAGGTTGTTGTAACTGCCGGAGATGCGTTCGATATTCAGGCATCAAAAAGAATTGTTATTGGTAAAATCAAAGATTTCTATTATGACTGCTGGAAAGAGAAATGCAACATTTCAGGAAAAAGGAAAAATTATTTGTTTATAAGGTATTTCTCCCGCCTTCTTAGCATATTCTTGCGGTGTAGTGGGCAGCACGCTCGGCGCCTATTCGAGAGGTCCGTGCTTCGAGTCCCGGGGCGGGCATTACTCATTTCTTCGATTACCCTGCTTAAAAAAATCCTAATGTCTCTAAATGTCGAACTTTGAAGTTTTTAAAAATATGAGAATGAGATGTGATTTTGATTGCAATCAAATAACTATGGGACGCGGGCGATAACAGCGTACCTGAAAATATTTAGAGTGCAAAATAATAGTCTGTAGTTTTTATAATGCTGAAGGCAAGGCACGACATTTCGGTGAAGACTGTGCATTATTGCGATAAGTTAGGGAAAAACAATCTGGTAATGTAAACAAATTCTATTGCCGCAGGAAAGAATTCTAGATTTGCAAAGAATTTGATTAACTTAACTGGCAGTAGAAATAACCCTTGGAATTTCGGATTTGGGTGTTTTTAACTGTATTTTTGTTTTAATCTGTGCTGGGTGTTCTGCGTTATTAATGAGGTTGATTATTATCAGCCAGGATGGTTGCAGCAGACTCGTCTATTGCATCACATTACACTCATTTTAGGCTATTATTAGATTGCTTTTAAATGTTTAAACCGTTATATTAACATTTTTGATTATGTCATCGTCCTTAACTAACAACAAGAATTAACTAGATAATAATGCAGGGTTAACGACAAACAATATGCAATTTCATAGTCCATTCAAGTATGCAAGTAATTTATTTCTGGAATGCGTTTTATGACACTAGGTTTTTCATGTGAGTTATTTTTGAAGGTAAAAAATATTTAGTTCAAATAGCAGCTGACTACAGAAAAAAAAAAAGAAAGAAGCTTAAGAAAACGGAAATGAAAAGCTTCGTATTTTAGTCTACAAACTGAAAATTTACTTTTTAAATTAGGATTTTGCTTAAAATTGGAACAGCTTGCAAAGTCCAGCGTTATTCGCGAGGTAGAAAGAAAGGAAGAAAAAAAAAACCTTTTTGCAGGAGCCTTAATATCAATTAATTTATCTTAAATGTTTAAAGAGGGGGAAATTAAATTAACCCAATTGAGCTGATGGCAGTTCGATGTATAATCACCTCAAACTGGACATCAGCACAAATGATGCCTTCCCATTGAGATTTTGAAACCATGAATTATTTCTTGTGGCTTTATTTGCCTTTTTTCTGAAAGGACTAACCTGAGATCCTGCAAGTTTCTGGTGAAGGATGACGTTTTGCAGTTAGGCGTTTTAATGTGTTTCAAGAACACCTAATAGGACTCAAACCAAGAAGTTTGCTAACCAATCCATTAAGATAATTTCCAGATATTTTTCTACCAGAGAAGCTTTATAGGATATAATATTATCATCCACTAGACAGAATTCCATGCCGATAGCAGCATGAAGAGAGAAACTTTGCAGCAGATTCAGAACTTTTACCTCTATCATCACCGATTTCCTAGAAAATCATGCAGACCAGTGCACCCAAATTAATTCATTCTTATTCCCATATAAGAGAACTGATATATGCAATCTTTAACCCTTTGAAGGCCAAAACGCCGGAGACAGACATTCATTCAAATAACCACAACCGCCCGAAACAGCCGAAACTGCGATGTTGTTTTCCTCCATCTCGCTAAGGTATGCAGTAGCAGGTGAAGTTTCCCCAAATGCATTGTATCAGTTTATTACAGACAGCTTCTTCTCAAAGGCTAATGGAAGCTTCTTTGTTAGGAAACAGAAAGGATATCATTTGAAATCTTTACACCTCTTTATGGGTTAATAGAGAGGAGGGGAGGAAGCGGACTGGGCGAGTAATGGAAGGACGTTTTGGTATTCTAAGCATACAAGTTAGCAAAGGCTTCGGTTTTCTAAGGGTTAGTAGAAAATAAAATTTTTAAACGTGTTTTATTTGAAATAGAACGTACATAAGAATTAGATTTTATTGAAAGAATTTCTTTTCACATAACGCCTTCGCAGATACACAACTTCCATGTAAACCTCCTCGTTGATTTATGAAGTTTCACTTGCTTTGATAGCATAAACTAGTACCAAACTCTTAACAGACTTAAGTCAATTATCGCTATGTCTAGACAGAACGCAGAGTCTTAAGAAGGTCTTAACCTTTTCGTTAAATCAGAACTGGAATATAAATGCATGACTCGTGTTTACAATTCAGCCAATCACTTGTGATGACTAATTTAAAGTGACAGCAGTGCACCCAAATTTTAAATTAAGCTAGTAGTCAAAGACTAAGCAGTTCATTTCAACGCAAAGTTGGCTCACAAATCTAACGGGCGGAAGTATAGTTTAACGTCGGCACTATAATGCAATGCAGAAGAAAAAAAATCTTATCTGAGCTAGCAAAAATTTAGTAAAGTCACCTCAAGTGACAGCAATACTTTCAGTCAATACAATCCAAAAATCTCCTGTTTCGGTTACTCTCGACTTTCTGAGTCTGGTGGGGAAATGTGACAGAAAGGTCTAAATTATAATAAATGGTTAGTTTTACAAGGATTAAACGTTCTGCCATTCTAGGTACGCGAGCAATCCACCCTCAGAACAGGTACAGGGGTTCAATGCCTTTCCCCGCACCTTGGAGAGGATTGACACCAACCACCATTCGGCGATATTGGTCGTCTATTTGTTACCAACCAGTCGCTCGAGCTGCCCGTCGCAGAGGGACATTACCCAGCAAACAATAGGTGCCACCCATTTGCATACCTTGCATTATAAGTGTTGCATATTCATAGTTTCATTCTTCCTCATATTCAGATTTTCATATGCAGGCTACTAGAGCCATCTGCTCTAGGAAGCAAAGCGAAACCCGACCAATAAGTGGCCTTTGCGGGGACTCCAGAACCATTAGGTTCTTAATTTGTATACCTCCGTGGTCGAGATTGCCTAGGTATAGATCCTATCCAGGTTGCTTCACAGAGTTCTCCCCGGAGGGATATGCTTAATAGTATTTGAGAATCACATGTTCTTCCTGAATGAAAACACGTCTAGGATTGCAATTCAATCTCACGCATGAATCCTTCGAGAGCATAGTGCTTTGCCCACTTGTCTTGGATGCACAGATGTCGAAGACTCCATCTTAAGCTGTTTAGAGGAAGAAGTTAGGCGAATGCAAACCGCACTCTTTTCCACGATCTGCAATACTTGATAAACTTCCTTAGCGCTGCACTATCGAAATAAGATCCATCGATCCTCTGTTCAAATACCTATTGATGGTGTCGATTAACCTCTGTAGCTAATCGTGGTGGTCTCGATCGCTGTTGCGAGGTACATACTTGCTTAAGTGTTGCCTGGAAGATTTTCCGAACCATGGAGTGGTCTTCTGAAAAAGATGCAACCTTGGAATGACTTTGTCCTTCTCGACAATAAACTTATATTACATTACACAACTTCATGTTCTTGAGATGATTTTTTGGAGATTATTCAACTCTTTGGAGATATCTGTCAGACCCGACCTTTTCCAAATGACCAATCTTCGCCTCTGCTAGTTTTATTCAAATGCTATCTTTGGACATTTTTATCAATGTTTTTCACACATTAACTTGTGATAACTTTTCTGAATAAAGTAAATAAAATGATTCTCAGTGCATGCTTTGAAGTATGTTTGCATGCCTTCCATTCTAAGTGTTGCATATTAGTAAGTTCCATTCTTCCTCATATTTTAGATTTTCATATGCAAACAAATGAATTTACAACCACAAACCAAAAAATTTCGGTATCCGAATTTTTTTAATTTTACAAACCACTTAAGTAATAAACGTTTATTTTCTCTTCCTCGCGTTATTTTTACACCGGCCAAATTGATTTCGTCAGTTTTAACTGGCTGTCATACGGTTATAGTTTTATTGGCGCTTAAGTGATATATATGTCGGATGGGAAAAAATGTAAATAAAAATAAATAAATAAATAAATAACTTAATTTACAATATTTCCTTGGCTCTCCCTTTTAATCTGGTCATTCCTCTTTCTGTCAAAACTGTCTAAACTGCATCATTTCAAAATTAATCCATGTCATATGATTATTGCATAATATGATGCTTCAGCCAATAATAATTTTAAATCACAACATTAACCAACCAAAATAAATCTAAACCGAAACCAAATCATTCTGAACAAGGATTTCATCTTGGACATGCTGTATTCGCTTTCTGCTTCCCCTTCTAGCTACACTACTGTCACTACATTTCTTGCTGCAGCATTTTAGAAATGCAAAGTTTCCAAGGAACAGGCGTGATGACTTAAAAACGTTATTCAGCTAAAATAAAGATATATTATATTGCCCATGACTGCAACTACTTGTAAATGGATCCACGTGTCTTCAATGTCGAATTTATATTGTCTATTATTCATATCGTTGTATATAATGAGCAGCAGAAACCATGGAATTGTTTCTCCTTACACTTTTGCACAGGAAGAAAAATATAATGTTTGTGACATGTCAAAGGTATGTAAAGATGTTGCTCGATTCCTGCAGCCTAGATAATCTACGATCTTAAAATGCGCTTTTGTAGTCCCAACAAGATGGAAACTAAGCAGGCATGACAAGTGAATCTAGAATAGCTCTCCGAGGAGTATTTCCAGGATATCTCTTCTCACAATATGGTTACAATTGTTACATTGCAAATCCAGCTTGTTTATTAAATTTGCTCCTTGCAATTATTTTCTTGTAAAAGCAAAAGTGGTCCTCAAACAAGCTTGAGGTGATCGGGATCACTTGTGCATGTGCCTAGGCTGAACAAGTGTCTAGACGCCTAGGCTTATACTGTGTGGAGCAAATACATAATTTTTGTAACGAGCACAACAGTCAGAATTTAACCAAAGCAAACCCCGGTACTGAAGCAGAAGTTCCGTAATAGAGAAAGAAGTAGGCAACATGATTCCATGAAATCTACGCTGAGTAACAACAAAGCAATTGTACAGCAATATACAGGAAACAAGATCTGGAGAGTGCTGTGGTGTAGTGTACAACATGGTAGACGGTCGGAGCTCAAATGATAGTCTTCAGTGAGGAGACTGGTGATCAAAAGCTGGGAACGTGGCTTCTAGTCACATGGTCGGACTCTTCACGTCACGGACTCTTTCAGAATCACACTTTTAGAAAGGATTGGCCGAAATTAAAAATGTTTATTTATTTCTTTGCTTAGCTACTTCTGAAATGATTAAAAGAAAATGTAAATTTTATCTATGGTATCACGAGCGGAGCTTAGTTGCTGTTGGTATTTATTGTACGTAGTGATGAGTTTGGTTTATGTATTTTTCCCGAAAAGATTCTATTTCTTTAACACTAAAAATTTCAAAGGCATCAATTTATATCACTACTGCTATGGAAACCGTGATCACTACATTTTTTTTCTTTTAACTATTAGTTTGTGCAGCGTTAGCCGACTGTGGGGGGGATCAAGATTAAGATTAAGATTTTGAAAGGCATATTCTTTTTACCGCTTGAGCAAAAGGCACTCCAGGTTTGATCAAGTTTTCTTTTTCTGCTGTGGAGACTTATTTTGCGGAAATTTAGGGCAACCTGTGTAATTGGCTGTACACTTGTGTGGATACTAACAGCTGGTACACTTGGAAGTTTCCAGTCGCCTCTGGTTTAGACAATTGATTGCTTTATAGGTAAGAAAGAGTACTTCACCCATCCTGGATCCAAATAACAGTTTTTAAAAGAGTGGTGCTACTTTTGGCAGTTATGACACCGCGGCATCTGATTCTTCTCGATAGAGATCGCGAAATACGTGAGAGAATGCAAATCATAAATTTTATGAATCATATCATATTTTACAACATGGATCAGAAATAGGGGCATGGGAGCCTTCGTACGTCTTAGTTTTCAGTTGAGTGGCTTTATTGATGGCGAAACCACTTTCAATGACAGCATTGAGTATCTTGGATATATCACTTTCTGTAGGAAAATCTCATATGACCATCTTCATGGACCACACATATTTAACGTTGATCAAAAAGTGCTCAATGCAATTCTCTTTAAAGTACTATGCAATTAACGTCCTGTAATCATCCTCAGAGTTGGATAATATGTTAAGGTACTCTTTTTTGAATTTGCATATAAATTTCGATCTATATAGTCGCAATCTGAGCCAGTTTTTGTAGGAAGTTTGTATAATTTAGGGGGCTGGAGTTCAGCATTATGGGTAGAATACCGGTAGTAGGAATAGTTGTTGACTGAGGCTGCACGACTTGTTCTTCTTGATTTGAAACAATAAATGTGTTACTGGTAGTGAGGGCATTTTTGAGGGCTATCAGCTTTGCCTGCTTTGCAGTTTTGATTGCTTTAACAAAACCATCTGGATTGGAACAGTAGTCAGTGGAGCCGAGGATTGGGAACTTCTTTCAAGAAAGTTAATGCCTTTCCTAACTCCTCGACTTCAGCCCTAAGTCTAGCAAATTCATCAAGGAAAGGTGAAGATGCAAGAAACGAGATCGGGGGTTAAAGTGTCCATATTCATCAATTACGAATCGTAATGAGGTGTAAAAGCTTCCAAATTCTCAGACATAATTCTGATCGAGCCTTCACACTGAGAGCGCGAGGCGGAATCTGATCCTTCACACAATGGCTACAGATAATTCAGGAGTTAAAGATGTTCTTACTAAGATCGTAGATATACAGGCAGCAGATAACTAACTGTGTACAAAAGAAGTTTTGAGCGCATTTACAGGATCTTAAATTTCGCGAAGGAAGAGTTTGGACCATGTTATCTTTAAGCAAAGTGATGATAAGATGGTAAACATTGGTTTGCATAATCGTAAACTGAAATCTGAAAGAGGATCGATATTGACCTTGTAGAGTCATTAGGTTATTTCGAAGCAGGAGATGTGAAACAAGAACAATGGCCTAGCCGGTACTCGAACCACGGACCTCTCGAATACGCGTCGAGCTTGCTGACCACTACACCACGAAGGCATGCGAAGAAGGCGGGAGAAATACCTTATATACTCCCCTTTTAAAGGGCGTCTGGGGATTAGGGGACCAAATTCCCGAAATCCCGGTCGTGGAGAATCATCATCCATTATCTTTTAGTTCGGGCGCCACTGTCAGGACTACTGTTCCTTCTAGTTGATTTTGCAAACATAACTGGAGTCCTGAGTTGGAACAGGGAGCTTACTCAGCTATGTTCGTGAGTTTTGTAGAAAATACAACAAAGATAAGAAGGTACCCTTTATTTCTCCCAGCGTGCAGCCGTTCTCGCACTTCGGGATACAGAGACCAACACTTATGGTCTAAAACATATAAAATAAGACTCCTCGACCGGAAATGGAAAATAAGAGAGGATAGAAAAGTTTTAAAATAAAATAAACGTTAGTTAAACTTCAAATCCTTACAACCTTTTTATTTCCGTTCAAATCGAGTAGGATTTCCAACTAACCCCTTAATTCAACCATGGAATGGTAGTGACAGATTGTACGCAATTTCGCCGTTGCCAAATAATGAAGAGATGAGCTCTTTTGCTTGCGGATATAATATCAGTCTTTTAGTCTTCCCGATGGAATAATATTTTCTATCGTCTCTTAACATCCACGAATGCTTTTGATAAATCAGAAATCGGAGACCAATCGGGAATGAAGAAGCTCTGATGCATGAACTGGCCCGTAAGATCTGCATAGTCCTGTTGCCACCTATGTAACCCATATTTTCAGCTAATGGTTTGATAGGCTTGTTTATCAGATTTCCGCATTTTCTTGCTTTCCTAATCTACATTAAATACATCAAAATATTGTTTAAGCAATTTTACTAAAATCTCTCTTAAATAAAGTTGTGAATTGAACTAAGACCGCACCAGTCAGCACTCTGACCACTTTATTCCCTCTTTAGGAAAGTAGAAAACAATGGCATGAAAAATATTCGCATTTGTCATACGTTCAGAAAAAAGATGGAAAAGCAAAAGTCTTACTACTCCTTTCCTTTCAAGTACCTACAATAACTATCAGAACGGTAAATTGTGCTACATCGATATTCTGATCAACTTGAATGGGAAAATATTTACTCTTATTGATTTCTTTTATCATCGTTCCCTCCATATTTTCAGAAATTTCATTGGTTCTAAGAAACACAGTGTCACTGGGGAACAGGACAGCATTAATTCTGTGAAAATATTAATTACCGAACATTCGAAAAACTGCGTCTTTAATGCTGAGCAAAATCAGATTTTCACCAGTCATGTGATTTTCCTCATTTCTGGCGATACGGTAGTTACCGACCGACTGACGGACACCGATACGGTAACTGATCCGATAGGAGATTTCAACAGCATCTTGATTAGTACAACCAGAAGACATGTGCATAATTAATTTGCAGTATTCTTTATTTTAGAAAACGTTTTTAAAAAAGTCAGATTTTTGTCTTTGAAATATGAGTGTTTAGTTTGCAACTACCGTTAGACAGTACTTCTGCGCAAAAAACACATTCAGGTCAAGGAACGTTCTCATTAATTACGAATGAAATTCCGGATGGCAAATATTCTTCACAATATTTTCTCATTTTTGGGGGCTGCGATTCTAGAACCGACAGCTTAATTTTCCTAATATGCGGCAACTTCTTTTCAGTTTGCTTTCGCAAGAACCGGTACTGGGTGATGGAATGGAATCATTTACTAATTCATTTACTTTTCTTAATGGTACAAAATTTTAACAATTGATCCATACTGGAAAAAAAAATATAAGTCACAATAACAAACTTTCAAGAAAGATGATGGCTTTCGAGATACATTCATTAGTCTTTCCTAATTCCTTGGTTTCAGCCTTAAGTCTAGCATATTCATCAGTATCGGGAAGAGTTGAAGATGTAAGGAACGCGATCGTGGGCTGAAATGTTCCTATTCATCAATAAAGAATCGCCATGAGGAGTTAAAAGTTTCGAATTTACAGACATATTTCTGAGCGAGCCTTAATACAGAGAGCGCGAGGAGGAATCTGAATCTTCACACCACGCTACAGACAGTTAAGGAGTTGAAGCTCTTCTTACTAAAATCAAGAATAAAGCCATCCTACCAAGCTAGGAACTAATTAAAACCAATATCATGATGATAAAAATGGAGAGACACATCAAGAATTTTTGCCAATGTTATTGAAACGTATTGTACATGACATCTTTCAGATGTATTGCCCTCAACGCGTTGTTTAGTGATGGTTAGATGGCGATACGAGCAGTTTTTCAAATGGTAATATTTTAGAGTAGGCTACATGTTATTATAATCCGTAAATATTCTGAATTTGCATACTGACAGTATAAAATTATAGTACAATGTATGTACACTGAGGAAAAAAAAAA
>KK115067.1:20282-70752 GCA_000611955.2 Stegodyphus mimosarum | reverse complement strand
TTTTTTTTTTTTTTTTTTTTTTGCAAAAAATACTGTTTCGGTATTCCTATTTTTCTATACCGAATTTTAAATTATGTCAGCTATTAGATCTGAGTATGTAAAAGTTAGATTAACTTTCATTAATTAAAATTTAATTTGAAAATTAAAATACTATGAAATGAATACGAATATCATATGAATTAAGTTAATTCCCAAGTCATTCATCTCCAGCAGGCGGTAAGTCATAATATTAGATGTTGCAATAAAGTTAACGGAAAATCATCATTAAGAATATTTTGAAACTAATGTTGCCATAACATTCTTTATTAATAAATGCAAAAATTTCCACCATTTCATACTAATTGCTATTAAATTTTTATACTGTTCTTTCAGAGTCTGCATTCTTTCTAAAATCAATAGAAGTCTGCATGATTGGTTCTGTAAACAATTTTTATTAACAGAGTCTAAATGATTATTTTTTTAATAAACAACATTCCGCTTAAATGTAAGTTCAAATTCAAAATTAGAACTCTGGTGATCCTCGTCTTCATTATCCAAAAAAATTAATAGCCAAAAGAGTAAACTTTCGAAAGTAAAATAAGAAAATATATACAATTTTTCTAAACTAAATTAAATTATAAAAATTTTCGTAAAACAGAATAAAACATTTTAACAAATCTTATAAGCGTACATAAAAATCCGTGTTCATTCAATCCATACGAAGGCAAAATTGATTGAGGACAAAGAACAACATTACAGGCCCGTTGCCACTCCATTGTTTAGTATCACTAGATTCCTCAGCCAATAGCAACCACAGACACCACCAGACGCAATCGATCACAAAAGCAGGAGGGCGGGAACCAAGTTATGGGGGGGAGGCACCGAAAACTGCATAATCAGAGAAACCAGCTTAACTCTTTTCTTTGTTCACAATTCTAAACCCCGCCCATGTCTGCCATTGGTCGCGTAATGCGCGCTGCCTGACCAATACTGTGGCAGAGAATTGCATTTGGGCAAGCATGATGGGCGGGTATTGGATGAGCAGATTCGAACGCAACTTAACAGTGACCTAGGCGATCAAAATCGCACAGTGTTAGTCGCTGTGTTCTCCGGAGGTACACATGCTCTCCCAGTGTCTCGTAGTCTGACAATAGAGGGCGCCAGCAACCAGGTTTTGATCTAGGTGTCGCCAATTGCCGGAAGAGCAACTCTGCTTGATTTCGGTTTCAATAGATTTTTTTTGCTTGTGTACCCTTGCTTCTTCTCCACATGATTTTTGCTCAGGAACTCTGTCAGAAAAGATGCAGTTAAGACTTACGGTTATCTTTGCTTAGTGAAAGACTGAATCAACTCAAATACTCTTCAGTCAGTGACTCAACTGAAATACTCGTCAATTCAATTACAGAGCAGACTATTATTTATTATTATTATTTCAAGAAGGTAAGTTTAATATTTCTGTCTTTTTTTTTTTTTTTTTTTTTTTTTTTTTTTTTTTTTTTTCTTCTTCTTATTTTTATAATTTTAAGAGTAAATGAACCGACTTTTTAAAATTGTATCCTAAATTATTTTTAATTTAAAATTCAGTTCTCTTTCGTAAATTTCACCTGCTATTATATGCATATATGCATATTTTTTTTATTTCTTTTATTTCTGTATACCTTATTAAGATAAGGCTGAAAAATTAGATTTATTAATTCAGCAAAAAATATTTGTGATTATGAAGAAACCTGACTTTTTATTTGAAATTTGCAAAATAATTCATTCTACCGCTGCTAAATGAATTAATATGCGCTTACTAAATACAAAATTTAACATCAATGTTGACTTAAGTTTCTATCAAGTTCTAGTGCTTTATAACCTATTTATGAATCACGATTGCTGATGGTTTAAAAAATGCATCGATAATTTCCTTGAAATTACTTTTATTATTTTACTTTTGACTTCTATTTGAATGATCTGCTGCACATATAATTCTTAATTTTAGTTAGTAGTTTCTTAATTTTAATTAATTTTAATTTTCGATCACTGGTTGTTCGGATATTTTTATAATTGTTTACTTATGTTAACTACATAATTGGTTAGTGAAAAGATTTATTAATTCTTTTCTTCTTTTCTATATATAATTTTAATTAAGTTAACACTTTATAGATTATATTATTACAGGGAGTTTTTCATGTGGATTTGGCAAAACAAATATTAGGTTTTCTGAAATATACTTGAACGCATTTATTATCTCTTATTTATTATTTTCTTTTGCATTTTAAGACTTTCAGAACATCATCAAAAGACAATGCATTTACTAACTCGAATGTATTATATTTCGATGTTCATCACACCATAGTTATTGTGAAATCATTATCATTTCTTCGTTGTCACAATATCCACTATTATATGCGCTGGTGAACATAATTCATTAATGATAAGAGAAAAATTAAAAATAAGAGTACTATGATGCTTCTTTTTTTTTTTTTTAGTATTCATAAGAATATAAATAATATGACGACTAATAAAATAATTTTGCATATGCTTTCAATTTATACGACTACTAATAATAATTTGATGATGTTGGTGATGATAATACTAATATTTTGATAACCATTGCTTTCAATTTGATAATCATTAAATTAATATTTGAGTTTATGCTCCTAGTAGTAATATTTTCTACCGCTTATGCAGTTAAAAAAAATTGAAATTTGTCTGTTTAATTAGAAAATTTTCACAAATTTTTTACTTTTAGAACAATACCACTGCGTTAAAAAAATGAGATTGCATATTAATGTTGTTAATTTAATAAAATAAACTACAGAAGACAAAAATAGCTTATTAAATTATAGTAAATTTATTCTATTTTATTATTTCATTTCCAGTGTTTTAATTAAGCAGTGAATTTCAGCGTTTCAATTAAGTAATGAATAACAAGCCTGGCATTGATTAGAATTACTAAATGAACTTTTAATAATTGAGAAGATTTCTTGAAAGTTAAATTTTAATCCATTTTTGATTATTCAACTAATGCTACTTAGAAGTAAGGCATTTGAACTGGATTATTATAATTAATTATCGAGAGTGAGCAAGAAAACTATCCCGGATTAAATATATGTGACAGAGATCAGTAAAAATTGTTTAAAGTAGCAAAATTTATATATTTTATATGCAGATTGTATTATACTGACTCTTATTAGTAGAGTTCTTCTGTAAAAAATATGCCTGCATCGTTGACCGCATTTTTAGAATTGTATTGTTAATTGCATTTTGTATAAAAGGAGAGTTGTTTTTGTTGCATAATAATGATGAAATTTTAATAGCATGAGTTTTCCAATGAGAATACTAGAAATGATCTATTTGATAACTATATAGTGTTATACATTTTAGCTAATATTAAGTGCTGCAAGATTTACAATGCACCAGGCATATAGTTGTACTGAAATACATTAATAAGTGTTGATATATTTTTAACTAAGTCGTTATAATTTAAAACATATCGTTGCATGTGTATAACCATTAGAATCATGACAAAAGTACATCTAAAAGGACCCAAATTAATTGAAGTTTCCCTTACCCGAAACGAATATATAAGTAACATCGAATTGTTCATATAATTTTTCAAAGCTTTATGTCGGATATTGTACTTGCACCACGGAAAAATTGATAAGTACCTCAAAACGATGACCACTAAAATAGCATTTTTAAGTATTGACCAACGGGAGTAAAGTTTACCTAGTGATAATGTGATGCATAGATGACTATGAAGCACTGGGTTTAACAAAAATTATTTATATATAGAGAGAGAAAGAGAGAGAAAGAAAGAAATTACTAAAGAATTAAAAGAAATTAAAAATTTAATTAATTAATTAATTAATTAATTAAAAATAAATATTTAAATATTAATAATTACTAATTAGAAATTAAATAATTAAAAGAAAGCTAAAAACAATAAAGTACTTTAAAATTATTACAATTATTTCTTACCTTTTGAGAACAGGATAACTATATCTTTTTAAGGTGACTCTACATATTTTTTTATTTCTTGTCACTTATATTGTATCACACTCAAGGTTGGTGATATACGTTTTGCCGCCAGGGGCAAGTTTCTTAAATTCTGCCGCCAAATGCCTTTCTAAATTCTAAAACATTTGTCCCTCCTAATTACCGCTGCCCGCTATGATTGCAGGCTTCGGCCCTGGTCTTATACCAGGGCCCTTGACCAGGGCTTCGGCCCTGGTCACACTTCCATGATATTTAAACCCCTACATTGCCAAGAAAACCATTAATTCTCAGAGGTGTTGTAACTGAACATTCTATAATTTTTTTAAATTTATTTTTAAGATTAAAACAAGTAATTAATTAAACAAGTAATTCAAAAGCAGTAATACTTCTAAATAATTCGTTCCTTTATTTCAAAATAATAACTGTAATTAATATGATTTCATAGAAATCAAAGTGATGGGAATTCTAATATGTATAACTGATAATTTTCATAAACACTTAACAGCATTATTACGGTTAGTATAACCTTTACATTTACATTATCGAAATGCTACCAAAAAATATAATAATGTAATACAGTTATGCTATCAATAGCTGTATAAAATAGCCCTTTGTGAGGTAAATAATAATGAACTTTTTGCGATTCTAATGTTTAATGAATTTGCAAATAGAATGAAACTTGATGAAACTTCAGCCAAAAGATGTTCCTTTCAATTGAAAAGGTAGAGAAAATTGAGGCAGGACCGCTGAAGCCTCAAAAAATTTTTAATTTTAATTTTTTGGCCCAAAGCAGCAGTTTGTCTAGAAAAGCTCTTAATTTCGTTTTGGCATTTTGCGTTGATTCACTACAAACGGCGTTTCACTTTTCAAATTGTTGCCACCAAATATTAGAGCCCTGGGTCATTTTCAAAGAAATTAAATCATAATTTGCATGAATGTATGCATATTTCTCACACTGCGAAAAAACCGCGGTATCTAGGGCCATCCAAATTTGAATAACCCAGTCCTCCACTCGAATATGGGCATCTGGAATCCCAAATATGGAGTTTTCTAATTTATTTTAATATCTATTTCATATTAACGAATTTTTGATTAACAAACGCAATAATTTCAAAGCGAGTAATGGCAATACTGCACGGAAAAAGAAAAAAATATTTTTATCTCCGGGTAGCCAGACTGTGTATTGGAAATTCTAAAGATATGCTCAGTTTAAAATTATTTTGCGATTTTGCCGTTGAATTGAGTTGCGAAGAACATGATATTTAATTAATAAAAGTAACACACGAAACGTTAAAAAAAGTCCCTTCGGACGTAATTTAAAACCTGAAACTTTCACTTTTTTTTTTCTTTTCTTTGATGTCTGTACGTATGGAGAAAATAAAAGACTCTAATTTCGAAAACAGATTTTAAATTAGATTCAAAGGGGATTTTTTTCGTGACGTCTTACGTACATACATACGTATACGTATGTATATCGATAAGTCAAAAAGGATTAGTCGCAGAAGGTTGAAATTTGATGTATGGGACTGCTATAACATTGAGTTGTGCACTTTCCTTTTTTATTGCAATCGGCAGTACCAAAAGTATATACACACACACACACATTTATATATACAGTGGCTCCCAAAAGTGTTCTTACACTTATGATTTTCATTGAAATAGAGCTCTATCCATTAATTAAAAGTAAACTTTCTGAATGAGATTTTAATAATATGATCTATAATCTATTCGTAACAAAATTACATGAAATATTTTTAAAATATAGCGAAATTTTATTTTTAAGAAATTAATAATCAAAAAACGACAAACATCTCACAAAAGTCTTCGGACACTGAAATATTTTTTGGATAAAATCAAAATTAGAATGATCGTTTGCCGCTTTTTTTAATTTTTGCATTGTGGTGGCATTTGAAAAATCGTGTGCTTTAAATTTTTATTGTTTATTTCATAATATTCTATTTATTATTGAAAAATGTGTCTCAGTCGTAAAGAAATTACAAACAGCATTCAGAAATTGATAATTTTTCACCATAGTTCTGGTAAATCTATTCGAAACATCGCTAAATTGGTTAATTTATCCCATTGTACAGTGCAGTATGTGATAAAACGCTTTAAAGAAGAAAATCGGATTGAAAACAAGGTAAGAAAAGGTCGACCAAGAAAAAACGTGACGAGAGATTTATTATTAAAAAATTTGTGAAAAACCCACTTTTGAGTGCTGTAAAAGTTTCTGCAGAATTTAATGCAAAGTTTTCTACTTCAATTTCACCTGAAACTGTTCGACGAGTTCTCGGAGAAGCTGGATTACACTGGCGTTCTGTCCGCAAAAAATTTTTTGTTAGTGAGAAAAACAGAAAGCTTAGGCTTTGATTTGCAAAATCAATGATAAATACACCCGAAATGTACTGGAGTAATGTCCTATTTGCTGACGAAAGCAAATTTAAGAATTTTGGTTCCGATGGTCGAATAACTGCGCGGAGAAGAAAAAATAAGGCACTTCATTCTAAGAATTTAGTTGGAACAATTAAGCATGGCGTTGGAAGTGTTCTTGTGTAGCGGTGCATGGCAGCATCAGGACTGGGTAATTTGGTATTTGTTGATGGCATAATGAATCATTCTCTTTATTTAAATATTTAAGAGACAATTTGAAATTATCACCCCAAAATTTGAGTATTGGAAACAACTTAATTTTTAATCATGATAACGATCCTAAGCATACGGCTCTCAACGTTCGCCTGTGGTGTCTCTATAATTGTCCACAGGTTTTGAAAAACCACCTCAGTCGCTAGATTAAACCCCGTAGAACACATTTGGAAGGAACTGGAGCATAGAGTACGAAAACAAGACATCAAAAGGAAAAACGAACTCAAAACAGTCATGATGGAAGAATGGATAAACACTGATACAGAAATTATAGAAAAACTAGCAAAATCTATTCACAGACGTTTAAAAGCTGTTGTGGATGCGAAAGGATATCCTACTGAATATTAATTTAACGAAAAATGAAAATATTTACTAATATGTCAAGATTTTTTGAAATGTACGAAGACTTTTGTGAGACAAAATGTTTGTCATTTTTTGATTATTAATTTCTTAAAAATAAAGTTTCGCTATATTTTTAAAATATTTCATGTAATTTTGTTACGAATAGTTACAAATTATTAAAATCTCATTCAGAAAGTTTACTTTTAATTAATGGATAGAGCCCTATTTCAATGAAAATCATAGGTGTACGAACACTTTTGGGATATATATATATATCTATCCGCCCACTACTTAACCGACTTAAAAGTCCTCACCCGGCCTTTATTTTCGAAATCGTTTATCGTAGACATATGCTTCCCCTTACAAAAGTGTTTTAAATAACGTAAATATTAATTTTTTTTGAGATTTCAAATAAAAAAGAATATAAATTTTCGACAAATAGGGAAATCGAACTTTTAATACTGCCTCGAGGTTCCTATACTTATATTTGGGAAAGTTATACACTCGTTATGAAAACATAAAATTATAAGTAATTTCACTCCCGTGCGACAAATATTTTAACGGTATATTTAATTTCAAAATTTATAGTTTGTGACGTCATTTTCAGCTTGCCTCAAGGGTTTGTTAACTAAATTAGAATAATTCGAGGAAACAGATTTAAATGAAGTGCAGCAAAATATGTGCATAATGTAGTAGGCCGTACATGGAAGTCATGTGATTCTCACATCAGATTTTTTATTTATAACCTTAAGCTGGCACCCTCTTCAATTTTGTTTAGTAGTTTTTATTCTTATATAAAGCAGACAGCAGTTGCTGGAAATAACTCAACAATGCAACTATGAATGGATACAATGCCAATACTAGGTAGCATTTTATTTTCCTGTTACTGAAAAATAAGAATGCTACCTGGTATTTACAATTTTCCCCATTCAGTACATTTTTGGATCCTTAGATAACAAGTTTGGAATTAAAATTAGGTGAATCGAATAATTTAGGTGCTTCGCCACATGAGCAAATTTTACTGAATTTTCTTATATCTAAATAAAATTCTTAAACTGAGAACGAGGGTTAAAAGTGTGTTTCACTTTTCAATTACGAAATTTTGATGAAATTTTATTTATGAACGGGGAATTTGTCTTATGTCTCATATATGTCTCATATTGCTTACTTATATTACTTTCCTCGTCGAGGCAAGCTTTATGCAGTGCATTGTAACGCCCGATAGACAACATTTTCTATGTACTTTATCTACGTTTCAAATCATGCCAGTCCTAAATTCGGTTTGAGTAGATAACTAAATTTAGAACTTGCATTTTATCTACTAAAATTTACATTCCGTATTCATTCTGCAAGATAAAAAAGTTAAAAAAATTCAAAACATAAAAAGCTTTAAAAGATAAAAAAAAATTATTGACACATTGGATACGTAATAAAATACTCTTTCCTAAAATAGTAATTTAAAAATGTTAATTTATTAAAAGCATAATTTTTCCAATTTAAAAATCTCAAAAAAATTGTATTTACTAAACAATGATTTCCATTTAATGTGCAGAAATTTACTGTAGCTTTTACTGCCACTGCAAAAGTCTAAAAGCGAAGAAAACATTTTCAAGCTTCGTACTGTTTTCAGCTTTTATAGTTAGGAATAATAATAATGCATAATATTATGTTTTCATTAAGGGGGTATCAACCCCTACGTTCATTAGGTAGACTAGTGTTTCCTAAACATCCTTCCGACCCAAAGTTGCCTTGAAAATGAGAAGCGGAAAGGGAAATCTTACAAGAGAATAATGTAGCTAACAAAGTAATAGTAATAATTAATTAATTAATTTATTATTATTATTATTATTACTATTATTATTACTGCTAATTTCTGCTATTAGTGCTGCTGCTGTTACTACTAGTATTGTTAGTAAGCTACACACGCGAATACGTATATAGTGAGAGAACTAGCTGTTAAAATTAATTAAAAATTGTGAATTATTTCATAATTAATTGTATAAGTATAAAATTGTAAAATAAGAAAAGAAATTTTAAGAAATCAGATAGCTTTCAGATTTTACAATACGCCCAGAGGGACTTTTTTTTAACGTTTTGTGTGTTACCTTTATTTATTGAATATCATGTTCTTCGCACCATTTTAAACCATAAAATACAACGCAACAGCAATATCGCAAAATAATTTTAAAATGAGCATACCTTTAAAATTTGCGATACGACGCGCTGGAAATAAAAATGTTTTTTCTGTGCAACGTTGCCATTGCTGACTTTGAAATCGTTCAATTTGTTAATCAAAAACTCCTTAAAGTGTTACAAAATATGAAATCTATGATAAAATAAATTCCAAATTAGTTCTTCCAAATCCTCTTATTCGGTGGAAGATTACGTTATTCAAATTTTGATGCCTCTAGGTACCGTTGTTTTATCACAATACGAGAAACGTTATACATGTAAGCAGATTCTTCATTATTTAATTTAACACAGGGCGATAATATTTGGTGGCAACAATTTGAAAAGTAGTACGCCGTTTACAGTGATTCAACGCAAAATGTCAAAACAAAATTAAGAGCCGTTCTGTGCTAATGCTCTTTGGACTAAAAATTTAAGCAACCCACAAATAAATCAATGAATAAAATAAAATAAAAAATTATAATCCTCTACCCTTTGAGAGCCACTGCTCTAGAAAAATGCTAAACGGTGTTTCAGAAGTTTTCTCCAGAAAAGAGAAGATGTTGCTTAATGAAGGAATTTTATTGCTTCATTATACTCCGGAGAAGCACATGAAGCAAAATATACTCATAATAATAATAATAATAATAATAATAATAATTTGAGAGATAGCATTAGATAATTTGGTTGCAAATTTTCATGTCTAAAGCCAGTTGTGAATTGCACTCAAATAATACTAATAATTTCTTTACTTTTACTAAAATAAATCGTACAATCCCCTTCCCCCCATTGAGAATATGTGGGAATAAATCCAATGAAGAAGATCCTGTTATCAGAAGAAGCTTTGAATCATCTAATGATGATAAATCAAAAGTGTTAAAAATTATTTAATTTTAAAAATTAATTATTTTCAATAATGATTTTCTTTCATATTTCGTCATTTATGAAATATAGTATTCACGATTGTTTAAAAACTGTGATTTATCGATCTCTTTAATATTCTGTTAATTGCAACACACTCTGAGTGAAACTGAAGATTTTAAAATTAATTAATTACTTTTTCCACAGCCACACTAACTAAGCCATGCAAACATTTCCTTTGAGACAAATTAAATATTAAAAATTTATTATCAGAACAGTATAAGTTTTTAATCTGATGACATTGCAAAATACTCAAATAACTTTACATCGATTCGAGAATTCCTTCATCGATAGTAGTTTTGAAGACCGTTTGATACAAAGTTTTTATTGTTCTTAGTGCTAAAAGAAAGGCACTGTGTGTACCAAAGCAGAACGTTTTCACTTCAGTCCGCACAGCAGCCCCAAAGAGGTATCCACGGATCGAATAGAAATAAGATATCTAACTCACCTTCTGCACGTGTCCGGACCACCTGTCGGTGAATGTCAGCGGTCTGAATCATCTTTCGGAAATCAGGTGGCCGTAAATGTCACCGTTGGGCTTCCTAGCGGCTAATTCTAACATGCCGGGAAGAGGAAAATGAACGTGAAAAAGAAAAAGGGGGCAGAAAAAGTGTAACAGTTCCAGATGAACCGTTGCGAAACAGCCAAAGAGATTTATTCATTATATATACAGTAATATGAATCTGAGAACGGTAAAAATCTGGAAATGCTTTGTAGTTAATCAATTTAGGATGGAAAATGATGTTTAAAGCAGTATTCGCAAACCATAATGTCGTGGTAAAAAATAATTTATTTCACTTAAAATATAACTTCAATAAGAATTCTGTAGAATAGTTGGTTGTCAACGACAGCATATTTCAGAAATGGCGAGTTAAGCAGGCACAATTGCTTGGAACGGCGGGCACTGTGAAGCAGCTATAATATAATTAAAATGAATACTAAATAAATACAAAAAATCTGAAAGGTTTTAGATTTTAAATTAGGGCCAAAGGGGCGTTTTTTTTTAACGTTTTGTGTGTTATCTTTATTTATTAAATATCAAGTTCTTAGCACTTAAACCATAAAATTCAGTTCACCAGCAATATCGCAAAATAATTTTAAAATGAGCGTATCTTTAGAATTTCAAATACACAGTTCCGTACGCTGGAGATAAAAAAAATTTTTTTCCCGTAGAGCGTTGCCATTGCTCGCTTTTAAATCGTTGAGTTTGTTCGTTAAAAATTCTTTAAAGTTTTAAAAAATATGAAATAGATTGTGAGTTTCAACTCTTTAAATCTATAAAGTTCTAACTCCGAACCCCACGAACACTTAACAAGCGAATAATAGCTTAAGTGTGAACAGAACACGTAAAACTTGAGAAGGGTTTAAAACCTTTTATTATTCAGTATATTTACAATCAGCTCCGACTTGGAACTTTACATAAAGCCTCCACCCCGACTTGAACTTAAATACTAATAATTTGAACTAAAACTAGCTTAACTAAAGCTCTTAAATTATATAGCCGAAGCTATCAAAATCTAACTAGTTGGCCCCTAAGTATTAATTGAATCGGTGAAGCCTAGCAAGGGCCTAAGATATGGCCGAGCGTAGTAATAGCTAAAAGAGATGTAGCTAGAAGGCAAACGCGCGCTAGTCAGGAAATCAGACTCTCTCTCTCTCCTGAAATCGGTAAGTCACGACTTAAATAGTACTCATTCTCATTTGCATTATCTGCGTATCTGAATTCACATTCTGGCAGGAAATGGTAAGCTGAAATTAGAGTAAGATAGGAAAGATACAAAACTTAAAATAACTGTTAGAAAACGTATAATAAACTTTACAAGGTAATAAAACAAATTCCAAATTTGGGCTTAAAGATGCGCATATTCCGGTGGAAACATACGTTATTCAAAACTGGATAGCTCTAGGTACGATTTTTTTATCACATTTGGGGAAATATGCATACATTTATGCAGATTCTTAATTATTTAATTTCTTTAAATATAATAGAGGGCGATAACATTTGGTGGCAACAATTTGAAAAGTGATAAAGCCGTTTATACTAAATCAACGCAAAATCTCAAAACGAAAACAATAGTCCTTCAGGGACAAAACCCCTTTTGTCTAACAAAAGTAAATATGTAATAATAAAATTTATATTAAACGTATGATTTTATCAAAAATAGAGATTAATTTGTGAGGATTGTAAAAATTGTAATGCTGTAACATATGAAAACATTTCTATCACGTTTTGTCATCGATGTTATTTCTCGTTTCTGAAAAAATCTGCTATGGATACTGCATGAGTTCCTTGTATGGCCCATTAGATTAAGTTACTAGAATTAGAATTTCATAGAATTCACCACAAGTTCAAATTCTATTAGTTACAATTTTTCCAGGATTCTTCACGAATTCATCTTTTATTAAATACTAGCAGGCTGCAGCCAAAACAAAATTTATAACTTCTGTGTACCCCTGAAAAGCAAATGTATAAAAGCATTTCAATATGAATGAAATCAGTTCATTCTTTCCAAGCAACAATAATTCGTAAATAATTTGCATGTTGCCAAATCAGGAAACTAAAACTTTTGGCACTTCAGGTTAATACGTATCACGTCATGATTTAAATTTAGCGTAATATAACAACATTTTCTCAATATCAATAAAATAATTACTATGGCAATAACATATCTTGCCAATCATTCTAAATTGAAACAAAAAAAAAATCTGAAATGTTTCAGATTTTAAATTACGTCCAAAGGGACGTTTATTTAACATTCTGTGTGTTACCTTTATTTGTTAAATACCATGTTCTTCGCACTTAAACCATAAAATTCAGTTCAACAGCAATATCGCAAAATAATTTTAAATTGAGCATATCTTTAGAAATTTCGGTACACGCTCTCACGCGCTGGAGATAAAAATGTTTTTCTGTACAACGTTGGTATTGCTGGCTTTGAAATCTTTGAGTTTGTTAATGAAAAATTCGTTAAAGTTTTAGAGAATATTGTTACGAATTTCACATTTGTTTGGCTATTTATTTAGAACTGTAATTAAAATTCCTTTTTATTTTCCCGTGCAACGCACGCAGACGATTTTTGAAGAGAAAGCTACGTCAAAAAAAAAAATAATAATAACATGCATACATTTATTCAGATTTTTCATTTTTTAAACTTTAATGCAGAGCGATAACATTTAGTGGCAACAATTTGAAAAGTGAATCGGGCATTCAGAGTGAATCAACGCAAAATCGCAAAACGAAAGTAATAGTCCTTCGGGACTAAATCCCTTTGGACTAAAAAAAAAGTTGCCAACAGTAGCTATTTATTTAAAACGCTGACATTAACGAAAAATTGTCGGCACATAATGACGTCATATGCAATCACGTGCTTTCTTCAACTTCATAATATGACCTTCTATAATAATAGCATGTGTTAATGTTTGGCAATTCTGTTTTTATTTCATATTTTGTAAATCATACAAATTTTTTATTAACAAACTCTACGATTTGAAAGCGAGCAGTGGCAACACTTTTCGAAACAAAGCATTATCTCCAATGCGCGGGACTGTTGCCACTGGGAAAAATGAATGCGAAAATTAGTGTTTTCAAAGTTTCTAATTAATATCTCGACTGATTAAAGTCGTACGAAGATGAAAAAATTCTAAATGGCTTTCCACGAATTTTTGGAATCCGGATTAATGTATTAAATGTTTGTTTTCATTTCGTATTCTGTAAAACTTGCAATTTTTTGTATTAACAAACTGTAGTGTTTGAAAGCGAACAGTGGCAACACTTTTCGAAATAAAGCAGATTTTTATCCTCAGCTTGGAAGATTGTTGCCACTCGGAAATTGAGAGAGAAAAAAAACGTTTTCAGAGTTTTTAATTAATATCTCGCCTGATTAAAGTCATACGGAGATAAGAATGGTCGAAATATCTTCTCAGGAATTTTTGGAATCCGAGGGTACTTCTCTCGAAAGGTAACTCCACGCCGTTCCGGAGGAGATAGGCTCCAAATAAACAAACAGACCCACACAGATTTTAATAGTATAGATATTATAACTAAAATTTTCTTCAAGCTCAGCTTAAATTTATTATTTTATACCTAGGGCTCTCCACAACTTCAACTTTTGCTTCTTAGGACTTTTCATGAATTCAATGTCTATTAGTTAAAAGTGCTAAGATGAAAATTATAACTAATAGAATCTGAACTTTCCAAAAGCTCTATTTCTATTAGTTATAATATTGCTAGAGTTTTCCAAAAGTTCAATTTTCATGGTACTTTCTCTTTTATTAATGTGATTCATTGTTTAGTTCTTGAAAATCTTAGTTCAGTTTTTAATTTATGGGTAATTTACACCATTTTTCATCCATGAGTTTAACGCATGAGTACATATTTCAAAATAAAATACATTAAAATTTCACAATAAAGAACCTTATAGCAGATAAGGAGAAATGAATAAACTTTTTATAACTAATTGATAATGCCTTAACTAGTTTATTAAGTTTATGTGCTCTAAAATTGCCTAAAAGAATGTTTTAAGTTGATAAATTAAATTTTCTTGAAGCGTTCTAAACTTAAACTAAGAATCTCTACATAATGATTTTAAATTCCAATGTAGTTTCGTTAGCAAAGCTTTCATGCATTTTATCTGATAATATCGTTTCCTTTTATAATTTGTATTTTGCTCAGTAGATGACGTTGGAAATATTACTTCTTTTTCAAAATTATTTATAGACTTTATATCTGCTTGAATGACTTATTTCCAGTCTGGAGGGTAGTATGATTTTGACTCATTAAGAAGAACGATTTATGTCTTTTCCCCTTGAAATGCATAGAATATTTTTACGAAACGAACTGCAATTCAAGACTGAATTTTGAATAATTTTAAAAACTGAAAAGTATCGAATTTTCCAAAAAAATAATGGAACATATTAAGCCTCTTATTATATGTACATTTCTTTGAAGTTTAGATTATAGTAAAAATAATGATGCAGATATAAATAGACTATCCTATAAAAATTTCTACAGTATATTATTATGTGACTACAGGTTCGTAATATACTATACACGCAGAATCGAGAAACACTTTATAGTTCTGGAACTATTCACAAAAGTACTTGTACATCTCTTCTCGGTTTGACAGAGCACAATCAGAAGTTATCACTTCAAACTTCTAAGAATGTTCAGTACAACACAATATAAAAAACCTCAATATGTAAGCTCGCGTTCATTCAAAGTGATTTCTCAATACTCTGATGAGCTAAATTTTGAACTAAACTGAGACTGATGCTCTCTCCTGTCTTATATAGTTTTCTCCCGTCCGCCAAGAAATTTCCAGTATTTTCGATTTCTCGACATTTCGGGAATGCATAGCCAGACAGACAGACTAAGGAGACAGATGTCTTGTTTTGCATCCGCTAAGTCATTCTGCCTGCAGGGCGAAAAATCAAGTGTAGGTGCGTAGGAAAGGCTAATACAAAGAGAGCAATTTTGTTTGACAGGAAAATAATTTCGTAGCATTTAACACGATTTTTTTAAAGCCAGGTATAAAAGATAGATGAAAAAAAGAGAAGGAAAAAAATAAGCCCCAGAGTATATAGAGAAACATAATTCTGTTACATATAGGATGGATACATTTACGGTTACATACAAGGGTCAGACCAATTACAGTTATACATAGATCGGACCCAAATGATCGCCAAGTTGGCAAGTTTTTGCAATTTCGCGCGAAATTTGGCGATGAAAATTAGTCACCAAAAACCATCACCAGTTTGGCGAGATAGTCATTTACCACAATAATAAATGGACTTGCCCCTGTTACCTTATTTTTCCGGCGAAGCTTCACATTCTTAACGCCTTTCGTGTTACATTAAACGAGAGGCAATACAGTTTTATACATAATTTTATTAAAATTATTTACATATGTACAAAATTCATAACAATATTTTGCTTTTAGTGCTATGAATTGCATGATGCAGTTAGAAAACATAGGCTTTATTTTTAAGAGGAAAAACAAAAGGCTATAATTAGTATGACAGAAAACTACAAGCTCTCGAATTATTTATTCAGGGGGGAAAAGAAACATTTTATGTCAAGTATCGAGTTATACATTTGCTACTGTTTTATTTGTATGTCGTATTAAGCTTCCCATACGCGCTATCGATTGCTGAAGTAGATTTGTTTGTCTAATAGACTGGTGCGCAATAAACATTCAAGGCGGCGTGCATCGATTTGGAGCAGGAGAATCTGCAGACACAATATATGCATTCAACGTAAAGAAATTGCAGATTGACGGGTATTTTATCTCTTTTGCTAACGGTGTTGCTGATCTTTAGCAAGACATAATCATAATCTATCGCTGCTGATACACGTATCTGATATTCATCCAGCGCACTTTGAAATGTAACCCTGTCATTCTCCAGACAATGCTATCAGTATATTTGTGTATTATACTTCATATTAATTTGCATTGCTTAAGTTTCGTTCGAGTGTATGTTGTTAAATTTCATTTGCAATACAGTAAAATTGTCTGCGTATACAGGTTTCCTCACGAATTATTTTTTAAAGTATTCAGTATACCCTGTCCAAAAACTTGCTATTTAAAAAATTCATCAAAAAAGAAAATCTGTAATTGATGTTACATTTGCTGGAAAAGATAAATGTTTTACATTTTAGAAGTAATTTGTAGTAAGACCGTCTAGGTCGCGGTAAAAATCGAACGATTATTTCTCAGACCAGTGCCTCAAAACAACCCGTAAAACTTTTATTTCAATTTTTGATTTTTTTTAATTATTAAATTTAAAATTTTATGTGTTGTTTATCTGAATGCCTTATGAAATAAAAAAAATTAAAAAATCTGATTGGACACCATATGACTTCTTTGTGCGGCCTGTTAAATTATACACATTTTTTTGCTGCACTTTATTTCCTAGAATTATTATAACTTAATTAACTGATCCCTCAAGGCAAGTTGAAAATGACATCAAAAGTTGTAGATTTTAAAATTAAATATCTCTGTCAAATTTTGTCGCAAGGGATTCAAACTTCTTGTGTTTTGATTTTTTCACAACGAATATAAAACTTTCCTAATTAAGTACAGAAACCGAGAGACCGCATTAAAAGCTACGTTTCATTACTTGTTCAAAATTAAATA
Organism: Stegodyphus mimosarum; assembly: GCA_000611955.2. Taxonomy (NCBI): domain Eukaryota; kingdom Metazoa; phylum Arthropoda; class Arachnida; order Araneae; family Eresidae; genus Stegodyphus; species Stegodyphus mimosarum. The sequence continues at coordinate 53,575 of KK115067.1, read as the reverse complement.
ATTTTTTTAAATGCCAAAACATGAATATTCTCGTCACTTAAATATTTCGGTAATTGAAAGTATATGATTATGACCAACGATTGCAAAAATGAAGGCCAAGTAATGACCTTTAAGCTGGATAAGTTGGCTGGTATATATACATCTCTCTCTCTCTCTCTGTATATATACATATATATAACCGGAAAATTCGCAATCGGATAATCCAGAATACACTGTACTTCCTTTACTTATATATATATATTGTTACGAAATATTCGGTGGTTGCGCCTGTATGTAAGCTTTCCGGCATAGCATTAGGGTTGCAATAAAATAGTGTATGGTAGGGTTGCCAGATTGGCGACTTTATCGCCCATTTGGCGACCAAATCGGCGATATCCCATGGTCCAATCGGGAAGCTTCTAGAATAATTTCCTGTCGAGATATTTCTCGAAACGTGTGGAACTTTATTAGAATAACTTCCTGTCGAGATATTTCTCGAAACGTGTGGAACTTAAAAGAAAAGCTATATAAACATGTGCGTTTCTGAGAGCAGTTAGTTGCGAGATTGTGAAGAGTGTGATTAAGTGTGAGGTTGTGAGAATAGCTGCTCACTGCGAGTGCTAAGCTACGCGAGAGTTCTGTGAACGGAAAGCAATCGAGATAGTGCTTTGCCGTGAAGCTATCTTTACAGTATAGCTTGACAGTGGATTGGTGATTGTTCCACGGTGTTTTATTATAAGTTTAGTGTCGCCGTGAAGTTACCTTTACAGTTACAGCCTGAAGCTGTGTTGCTGATTGTTTCAGCGTATTTATTGTAGATTTTCGACGCTTTTAAAGGTAATTTTGGAACTGTGCTGTAAATAGTGATTCCTGTAAATAAATTGTGCTTTTTATTGTTCTGCATCGTGTTTTCATCGGATACTCTCAAATCTACGAACCCGTAAAACGCAACAATATATAAACCAATAATTCATAATAGTTTATAATAAGAAAACTTTCCATATACCATCTCCAAGGAACAGAAACTCAATATATATATAACTGGATGTTATAGTAATCCTATACCAAAATTTACGCTGTCTATGGCTAATCGTATCTGGGTTATGCAAGATACATACGTACGTATGTATAGACATCCCGAAAAAGTCCTTTTTTTTTTCATTTTGCAATCCGTTTTGCTATAACGAGTTCTTTGTTCTGTCCATACGTACAGATGCCACGCAAAAATGTATAGTCAGAATGGATTTGGAAATCGTCAAAATGGGTATTGTATTTGAAATCTGATACTCGAAGTTTTTCGCGATTACAATATAATGCACTCTCGGTTATCCGAGCGAATGCCGGTGAAGCAGGTAACGGATAATTGAAAAATACGGAAAATCCAAACTATCAATTTTCTTGATATAGTGTGCGGTTATTTGAAAATAAATAAAGAAATAAGTAAATTTACTGTGTTTTGGAGGCAGTTTAAATATTTGGAATTTTACTGATCCCCCCCCCGATGACATCCAGAGATAACGCAAAATCACACTTCATCCGAAAGCAATGAAAAACAAGCGGGGAGGGGAGAAAAATTAATTACCTGTGCCGCAATTAACAGAAATATACCACTAATAATTTATTTATGTCTTCCAGTCGTCTAACCTTTAGTTAGGCACATTAAAAGAACATTCAGAATTAAAAAAAAACGCAGTGTAGATAATGGAAGAATAAATGTTATTAAAAACAAAGTAACTCAGTGAGAAATAACAGAAACTAATGATAAAGAAAATAAAATTAATGGCTGTATGCTTGATTAAACAAGCTACTTTTAAAGCATGATTTAATAACGTTTATATATATTCCAGATAAATGGTAAAACTGAATTACATGCTTTTGTGTGGATAAAGACAGCTGCTAAATACTGACGTCATCTGCTATCACTACTGTTAATTCAGGTACTTTTCTTTGTCTTTTTTAAAATTTTCTGCAGAGAGTTTTGGTTTACGCTAAGAGTTTATGATAATACTTTTTCCAGCTTAATGCAACAAATAAACTACGGCTCGGATAATCGGGAGTTAATTAACAGAGCCTCATTTTCGTATTCGGCTAAAAAGGAACGCATTAAGAGGTGTGATTTCTAAACCAATGTTAGAAAATATTTAAATTCCTTTTTAAGATATTCTTATTAGTTCAAAGAGGCAATTATCCCATAAGATTTATTAATTTCGTTTTGGCATTTTGCGTCGGTTCACTATGAGTGTTGTTTCAGTGTTGCCACCAAATATTATCGCCTGTATTATATTTAAAGAAATTAAATAATGAAGAATCTGCATAAATGTTTGTATGGTTCTCGCATTGTGATAAAATAACGGTAACTAGAGTCATCTAATTTTGAACATTGAACGTTTCCACCTGAAATTGGGCATCTGGAAGCCCAAATTTGAAATTTAGAATTTGTTTTATTATCGATTTCGTATTTTGTAAACCTTTAACGAACTTTTGATTAACAAACTCGAGGATTTCAAAGCGAGCAATGACAACGTTGTGCAGAAAAAGCACTTTATTTCCAGCGCGCCAGACTGCGTATCGGAAATTCTAAGGTTATGCTCATTTTAAAATTATTTTGCGATATTCCTCTTGAACTGAATTTTATGATGTAAGGGCGAAGAGTATGATATTTAATAAATAAAGGTAACATACAGAATGTTAAAAAAAACGACCTTTTGCGTAATTTAAAATCTGAAACCTTTCAAATCCCGGAGAGAGCATGGTTGTAAGTGTCCCTTCAAAGGGCCTCTGATCCTTTCATAGGACGCAACGGTGGTCACTTATTAGGTGTTTCCAGAATGCACTAACCACCACTTCCGGTCACTTGCAGTGGATAAAAAAAAAAAAAAACCCCCGGTAAAAAAAAAAAAAAAAAAAAAAAAAAAAAAAAAAAAAAAACTGAAAGCTTTCAGATTTTTCAGATTTGGTCGTAAAGGGTCGTCTTATTAACGTTTTATGGGTTACCTTTATTTATTAAATATCATGTTCGTCGCACTCAAAATCGTAAAATTCAATCCAACAGCAACATCTCAAAATATTTAAAAAAGCATAGCTTCAGGATTTCCGATACTCAGTCTCGCGCGCTGGAGATATTTTTTTTTTTTTCCGTAGAGCCATTGCTCGCTTTGAAATCGTTTTCTTAGTCAAAAACTCATAAATGTTTTACAAAATATTAAATAGATTACAAAAGAATTTCTAAATTCCAAATTTGGACTTCCAACTGCCCATATTCGTGTGGAGGCGCATATTATTCAAAATTGGATGGCTCTAGGTCCAGTTGTTTTATCACAATGCGAGAAACATGCATACATTTATGCAGGTAATTAATTCATCATTTAATTTCTTTAAATATAATACAGGGAGAACATATTTGGTGGCAACAATTTCAAAAGTGATTCGCAGTTTATAGTGAATAGACGCAAAATGCCAAAACGAAACCAATAGCCCTTTTCAACTAACGCTCCTTTAGGCTTAAAAAAAATAAAGATAATTTTTTTGTAATATTTAAGGCGAAAAACGAAAAACATCTGAAGGGAACTTAAGCATTAAACCTGAATCAGTTTTCCTTAGCAGATTCGCAATATAAAAAGCAAATGACAAAACTACTCTCTAACGATAACCAAAAGCACATCAAAATATTTTTTGTTTATTTACGCGTCTGCGACGAATTTGAATTAGAGGTTTTAATTTTAAATTGTTCTTAATAAAAGAGTCTTTTAATTGCATCCCATGTGGAAGTGAAAATTTCTTTGCAGTGTTATTATTTTATGTTATATTATTAGAATTCATATTTCTAATTATTTTCTATCCTATTATTTATATGTTTTTGTAGTGTTATTATTTCAAATAAAATTCATAAACAGGATTATGTCTCCGAAATTAACAGACGAGCAAAATGGACTTAGTAATTTATCATTCAACTGCCCCCAAACAAAACGGATTCTTAGAATTTGACCATTACACAAAATAAAAGATCTTTAATTTATCTTTCAATCAAATCAGTCTTAAATTTATCTTTCAGTCATAATTCTATAAGTATATCAATCTTTAATTGTATGAACAATATCAATTATATCAATCTTATCTTAACAATTATCTTATCTAATTTCATCTTATCTTATCAATTATATCTTTAATTTATCTTTCAATCAAATTTAATCAATCTGCTGATAGTTAGCAAACTCAGAAACTAAAAAGTAATAAACGCTGTTTTTACAAATTTAAGTATTTATTTTTTTATAATGCATCTGATTGGTATAAATTCAAATGCATCTAATTCATATGCATATCTCAAAGATAATTTTTGCGAAAATTTGCGTCTTTGTTGTATTTAAAAAATCTTTTTAACGTTGTATGCTTTGAAACCAGCATAGAATTCCTTAAAAAAAATTCCATTTTATTTTTCTATAATGTTTTTAATACTTTATTGAAATTTTTCATCCTCAAAAATTGTTTTTAATTCTTCCTCATTAAAATGCAATTTAAAATACTTTTAAGAAAATGTTAATTCTTATTTTTATGTGTGCTTTTTCAAAAAAGAATTTGTGAACAGCGTATTATTTTAATTAGAAGCGGCCATGCGTCGGAAAGCGTAAAAAAATAGAGAGCATTGAATTTTAAATTATTGTTTTTAATTATTTTTTTAATTTAAATGCTCATTTTAATTAAGTCCCATGAATACCTTTTTTATTTAGTCCAAAGGGGATTTGTCCTTGAAGGACTATTGTTTTAGTTTTGCGATTTTGCGCCGGAAACGTGAAATGTCGATTCTTTTTTCAAGCTGTTGCCACCAAATATTGCAGCAGTGTATTATATTTAAAGAAATTAAATAATGAAGAATCTGCATAAATGTATGTTATTTCTCGCATTGTGATAAAAAGACGGTACCCAGAGCCATCGAATTTTGAATGACGTAATCCTGCTGCGAATGTGGGCATCTGGAAGCCCAAATTTGAAATTTGGACTTTGTTTTATTAACGATTTCATATTTTGCAAAACTTTGACGAATTTTTTATTAACAAACTGAAGGATTTCAAAGCGAGCCATGGCAGCACTGTACAGAAAAAACATTTTTATTTCCAGCGTGTGAAACAGTGTATAGGAAATTCTAAAGATATGCTCAGTTTAAAATTATTTTGCGATATTATTCTTTAATTGAATTTTATGGTTTAAGTGATATTTAATAAATAAAGGTAACACACAAAATGTTTTTTTTCCTTCCTTTTTTTTAACTGAACTAAAAGCTTTTCATCAAATATCAATTATCTAAATTCAAAATTAATGCGAAAAGACACAAGATGCGAAAATTTGTCAATGATCGAATTATTCTATGCATAACTACTCTTGAACGAAATGCTTATTTTTATCGCTCAAAATTAGACTTCTTGTTAGATTTTTTTAACTTCTATGAATTAATCCTTTTCATTTTTATTATTTCTATTTGAAATAAATTAAGTAAAACGTTTTGAAATATATTCAGTTTTGAGTGAATTATGCCACCAACGAACTAACCACTTGACAGAAAAATTCGTCTTTTCTTATTCATTGTATGTGGCAAGTGAATTCTATTACTTTCATATGAGATTTTATTACACTATTATATATATATATATATATATGTGTGTGTGTGTGTACATTTCAAATGCTCTGGATTATCCCATAGCATGTTCCGCAGATTAAAAAAGGAGTATTGTAGTGCTGCCATCTATTGTCATAAAATGTAACAACAAGGTAACAATAGGCGACGATAGACGCATGTTGCAAATGACAATCAGTACAAACTTTTGTTCTGTTAAATAGATTCAAACATTTCCCATAAGCAATTAAAGTGCTTTGTTTTACATTATTTAAATCTGATGACTTTATATATTTAAAGTAAGTTTTATAGTCCTTTTTTTTATGGATAATTTCTGTTCCTTTAAAATTTCCCTCGACAGTCGAGTATTATGAAGTTTAAAAGCATGTTAGAATAGTAATTTTTCCAATATTAAGTTTAGATTTTATTTTAATGTTTTCTTAGATTCGACTGGAAACCATTCTTTGAAAGCGTGTAAAGTACACCCATTTCGTAAACAGATAGTTCCTTTGTAAATTATTCTAAGGAAAATAATTGAAATATGATTTAATTGCTGTATTACAAGTAATAATTTCAAACAATATTTCAACTTTTTATATGAAATATGTAAATTATAATATAATTTTTTACGTTGTATATCTTTAGCTACTTTTACAGCGAGGTAAAAGAGAAGGAATTATGAAAGATTTAAATATTGTATGTATTTCAAAAAATATGCGAATCAAAAAACTCCTCCTCTGACCCTCTCTGATCCGTTTATCTCCTCTGATCCTCTCTGATCCCTCTGTTAAAGAAATGGTTTCTTTTTTTTTTTTCTTTTTTTCTTTTTTTAAGTCTATGACAATAAAAATTTAAAGAGAAATATTTTATTTGAAATGCTAAAATTGAATATTTATAGTCTGCTCGTTAATGTCTAGAATATTGATGAAATTATGAGAATCCATTTCAGCAAGATTCTAATCTGAACGATAATTCGAATTTTTTATGTCTAAAAAAAATTCTAGAGATGGGAGAACTGGAGTCTCGTAAAGCTTGAAATGTATTCGAGATTTAAATCGTTTGTTTTTTTCTTTATATTATTCGAATTTGCGAAGTTGGAGATGCGAATTTTTTCATTTCCTACCTAAAAAACCATTAAGTATTTTAATTCGAAACAATTTATGTTGTATATAGTAGAAGCGTTCATTTAAAAAAAGCCAACGATTTATTACAATTTCGTTCCATTAAGCACCACCAGTATCACCTTGCGGCGGGCGATCTTGAGTGCTGCACTTTTAATGTTATAGAGAGAATTTATCGTTTCAAGTTTTGTATTTATCAGGGCTAACTCTGTAAGTAATTTTCTTTCCTTTGCATTTGCTTTTATTTACCTTTACAAATTGATTCTGAAAAAGTATAAAAATTTCGAATTGTCACTCAAATATTGTCAAATTACATTGACAAAATGAGCGTCAGTATTCAAGTGTATCAAAAAAGTACTTCATTTATTAAATTTCTTTTGTATCCTTTTAGTAAACTCAAGTGTATTTTTAAAAAAATGTGTGTTCTTAAATTTACTTTCTGCTTAAGGTAATTTTGAAATACTCTTATTGTTATGCCGTTAAACTGTTGCTTTTATAACGCTCCTCTGAACGTGACAGGACTGAGTAACTCCATATGCTGTTTCTCATCAACTATTATTTTAACACCCTTTTCAGGCAAATTAAGTCGATTCAAGATAATACTAGCCTTTCTATCTTTCTCTTCATTTTCGTTTTATTTCATCCGCGTAAACTTTCCATAAGGATTTTGTTTTCGTTGAGAATCTGATAATATCACAATCATTCTTATATATGCATAACGTTCTGTACTCATTATGTTACTTATTAACCCAAAGGACCGTTAACACAGAAGAGCTATTAGTCTCCAAACGGGATTTTGCGTTGAGTCACTGTAAAATTCTGAATCACTTCTTAAAACGTTGCCACTAAATAATACCGCACTGTATTATATTTAAAAAAAAAATTAAATAATGAGGAATTTGCATGAATGTATGTATATTTTTCGCTAAAAAAAAAAAAAAAAAAAAGGTACCTACCGCCATATTTTGAATAACATAGTCTTTCGCACGAATATAGACACCTGGAAGACCGAATTTCGAATTTATTTTATTGTTTATTTCATATTTTGTAAAACTTTAACGAATTTTTTATTAACAAACTCAATGATTTCAAAGCGAGGAACGGCGGGGGAAATAAATGTTATCTCCAGCACGCGAGACTGTCTATCGGGAATTTTAAAGATAGGCTGTTTTTAAATATTTTTAGCCCAAAAGAACATTAGCCCAGTTCTCGAAACGTGTGTGTGTGTATGTAAATGGAAAAAACACCCCTTTGGCCGTAATATAAAATCTGAAAGCTAACAAACTTTTTTTTTTTTGAATTCTTATCCTTCACATTTTACGATTAAATTATGATTCCGATAATTAAGTGATTAAATGATTGATCTCCTATTTTATATTCGAAATTTATTTTTTACAAGATTTGCAGTTTTTTGTAAAGGCGCCGAAAATGGTTCCAGTTCGGCGATTTGTCACCAAACTCAAATTTTTACGCAGACTTTCCTAAGAAGAACCCTGAATTCTTTAGCAGAACTTGGTAGACATTCAGCTATCAATTGAATTTATCTCCTTTAAAAACTAAACTCAGTGGCGCAGCAGCCGTTAGTGAGCCAAAACTTTCAGCGGCCGGATATCAGCTTTCTTGACAGTGGACCCCGGGGTGCATGAACAAGTGGTCAGGTTGTCACAGGACCCCCGTGTTTAGTCCTCAAAAGAACTTGGTACTCCTTCATATATGCTTTCTGACCGTGAACCCCGGGGGGCAGGAACATATACGCTGGACAAGTGGTCAGCTTGTCGCAGAACCTTCGGTGGTTAGTCTCCAAGCGAACTTGGTACTTATTTTATCGGCCCACTCAAGGGACTAAACAAGGGGGTCCTGCGAGTCAACCTTGCCCAGTCCAGGGATCGAGCCCCGGACATGTGTTGCTGCTGTGCCATGTGCTAGCCACTGCGCTTCCTTTTATTACCTCAACAATAAGTTATTATCTTTGGGGATCTGAATTCTTTTGGTGTACTTAACTATAAAAATATAATAATAGTTTTATTATTTATCAGTGTTTTGGCAATAATAAGGCCAGTTTTTGAGCAAGAGTTTTAATTCGACAGTTTCCGAATTCGACGCCCCACTTTTTTTTAAAAACATAATTACGATATCTAAAATTACGAATGTATATTGATATGAATTTTTTTTTAATTACACTAAAATGAAACTGATTTTATGTCCCTCTGTCGTGTTTAAAAATATCTCCGATTTTCATTTTGCCAACCTTTTTTAAATATTTTGATTCATTAATTTGAACAAGACGACAAATATTATAAAACAATGTTTCTAAATTACATTTAAGTTGCAAAATTGCTCTTTTGTAAATATGTTAAAATGAATAGCATTTTGTCTAAGTTTCCATTTTTGCTTTTTGTAGTAAGTGTTTTTCCTCTATAAATCCTGTCTCAAAATACTCAGATATGAGTTTGTTTGCTCTAAAATATTCAACTGGGGCTTGTTTCTGAATCTTTCACAAAAACCTTCTGATTTTTTTCCCTCATGAATTTGCGAGTGAGCAAATAATAAATAATAAATTTTAATTTGGAGTAAAGAAAAACAAATTCAACTTTGTGTGATGTTACTACAACCCTCTTACGTATTTCAAAGAATAGTTCAAATCTTCGAATAAATTTGTTCTGCATGTTAGAAGAACAATAACTTCCTTCTGGCGTTTCAACAATAGCGAGTAAAGTTATTTAGCATTTACTTATGAATGCTTCCCATAATTACGATTTTTGTTTTGTGTAAAAACATCCATCAAATGTCTTTACTTTCCGGTTGTAATGTGTGAAAATACGCATCCACCTGCTTCCCTGGAGTCATGAGTTGTGATGATTGCGCAATTAAAACTGAGCATTGAGACGTTTTCGTCTCCTCATTGCCCCATCCATTTTCCAGGAGGAACATTAGCAATCACAAAAGCGTGTTAAGTTTCGACGGTTGCCACTTTGTCAGACGACATAAATCGTGCACCCGATCACCACTTCTCCCTTGAAACCATTACTAGAATCACCCATGCGAGATGGTTTATGATTATTTCTTGCGCTTCGCACTTCTCCTGCTTCTAAATCTTCTTGTGGGGAATGTTTACGAAGTTTAGCGTGGACGTCTAAAGCAGCTGGTAAAACTGAGTTCAAGGTGAATGATCAACTTTTCAATGGAGCATTCTGAGCTTTCAGTTGCACTGGAGAGTGAAATCAATACTGAAAGAAGCAAATCTGAAAATAGGATTCGTTTAGTTAGCAAATTAATATTCCACACGGTTTGACTGAGTTTATCTTTGATCTTTTATTTCATTGATAAATGATTATATCTAGTAAGGTGTTGTTAATTGTTTTAAGTTTGACGCATTCGGAAAGATATAACTTTTGTTGCAATGAAAGAACCAGGAGGTAAATCTCTACGAAAAGGGAATAGCAGAGTTAAAATACATGTCACCGGCAAAGTTTGAAATCCGGTATTCTATAGAATGCCTAGGCATTGTATATAATGCCTAAAACTAGCCGGCAATGTATGAAACGATTCATATTTCACACATTTCCTAGGCATTCTACAGAATGCCAAATGGCAAACCCGCAAAGTATGAAATACACTCCTGATTCGTTTCGAAGAACTGAAACTACTTACCAGAAGTTATTAAATGACGTAAATAATAAAATAAATAATGATAAGCCAAAATGACTACCCAAAAGTAACCACGGGACTCCTGGCTGCGGAATTGCTAGAGTGTGATGTTTGTAGAAAACGAACTGCATTCATTTACAGTTCGACCGCCTCATCCGCGACCATGAGCGCAAACACGCATGCGCCATTCCGACCGAATTATTCGCAAAATAGGGTGGAAGGATAGAGACTTTCTTTCCTTCCAGCATATCTCTTTCCGGAGAGAAGAAGACTTTCACGCGACCTTTCACGTCGCAGCAAGTAATAACATCCCTTTTGGACAAGTCTATGTGTTTTGGCAGAATGCCAACCAGGGTTGCGTTTGAGGTGGTCGAACTATACTCTGTTAAAGAAAGCGTCAGTACTATATAGGATTGCGTCATGGAAGCTGAGTTATTTTCCGTTTGAGTACTGCACATGGACAACGTGACAGAATGTTGAAAGAAATTTCAACCAAATGCAAAAACGTTACGTATAATGATATTGAACTCTAAAACTACCTTTGTGAGCCCTGCCAGAAAAAACAAAAAGGTATTATAAAGGGCATTGACGTGAAACTTATGATTGCTTCTGAATTTAATTTCCGCTTGCAGGTATCTTATCGATTCCCAGTCTCAGCCATACAGAAAATACAAACCTATTATTTTGTATCAAGATCATCCATCTCACTGTTTTATTTTACATATTTCGAATAACAGTTTTTTAATGACACTTTTTCCTTAATTTTTCAAAATAATATTTGCATTTTTGAGGAATGAAAGTCTTTTAAATAATAGCCTTATTATAACCTTTTTCTGTACTTTGCCTAAAAAGCATTTGTTATTCTATAGAATGCCTAGGTATTATATACAATGCCTAGGGAACGTATGTAATAATTCTCATATTTCATACTTTGCCTAAAACGTCCGTCATTATATACAATAACTAGACATTATATAGAACGCCGCCGTCTCATACTTTGCCGGTATGAAATGGCAAAGTTTGAACATACTTTATATACATTTCACTGCACAAATAAGAAAAATACGTGGACTATTTATTGTTATGAATATTGCGCTTTCTTGCTAGTAATGTACGAAGGTATTGCACAGCAAGAGCACACATGAAAGTTGCAAAGGAGAGCTTTAGGCAAGGCCGGATTCTTATCTTCAGGCAAAAGAGCCTTATGCGCTTCTAAGAGGGTATTCCACAGCTAGTATGCTTACTGGAACTCACAGGCAAGGGCGGACACCCGGATGGCTTTGTATGACAAATCGGGTGTCGTCCCGTACTCGCACCTATCTAGAGCACGAGGGCTGCATCGGGAATTTAATAACGCAGAATACGTGGTTTTTGACGTGACCAAACGAGGGCGTTTGCATATATGTTTCAACATACAATTAATAATAATTTACATGCATAGGTACGTGCGTGAAAAAAAAATCAGTTCTATATCTCCCGTTCTACTGGGCCGATTGACGAAATTCAAATTGCGTTTCTCACGTCTCGAAAGCGCGACATAGGATATATATTAGATTTATATATAGCATTATTCTAACATAGGTATTTTGACACAAAATGGGTCTTTTTCTGAAATAAAATAACATTTTTTTTTCAGATTTAAATGCTACTACTCAAATTATACCTAAATATTAAATTTTGTAAAATTTATGAAGAAATTTACGGAAAAATTAAAAAATTTAACTTAGCGAATTTTTTTTCAGTTTGCGATAAGAGTAATTCACTTGGCGAACTTCTTAATACATAGCAACCTATTTTCCTATCCCTTCCATTGTACAGGAGCGGAAAAAAGTCACATCGTTCCTACCTTTTTGCATTGTGCATGAGTGGAAAAAAAGTCACATTGTTCCTACTTTCAAATAATTTCAGCAAAGTGCGTAAACCACATTAGATGTTGTTATCGCTTTCCACAAATATGCCAAATTTCAAAATGCGCCAACATATAAATTCAAGCATATCTTCGAAAATTTTGAATAAAAAGCTCTAATTTTTGCAGGTATGCTTAGAAAACTACATCTACTTTAAGTTGATAGTAAAACTTTTATAGGTTATAATTCAAAATTTTTTTCCAAAAATTTACAAAAATTATTTAAAAATACAAATTTTAAAAAGAAACCATAAAAAATGGGTGAATTTTATTTGGAGTAAACCTAAATTTCGAAATGTGAAAGAAGGAATCAAGTAAGTGTAGTAAAAAAAAAGAGAGATGATAATAATAAATGCATACCAAAGTGAATTAACATTGAGAAGCTAAAATTTTGAGAGGTAATTTTTTAAGAACTGCTCGTGCGATTTTTACAAAACTCGGCAGTTTGGGATAATTTGAGTCGTAGAATCGAAATATGGAAAAAAATTGGCATGTCATTTTAGAAAAAGTCCGATTTTGTGTCAAAATACCTACATTAGAACAATGCTAAATCTAAATCTAAATCTAATACATATCCTAAGTCGCGCTTTTGAGACAGGGAAAACGCAATTTGAATTTCATCCATCGACTCAGTAGAAAGGGAGATAGAGAACTCTCCTTATTTATTTTATTTTATTTTTTTTAGCAGTGTACATTGGATACATATAATATATACATTGGCTTGAGTACTTAATGAGATAGGTAAACAATAAACACTTATACATTAATAGAGATGATACACTGATAATGATACTTTTGCATTAGGGCAGAGGATAACACATAATGATTACATGTAATCGTGGGTATCATCCTATGATACCCACGATACTTAACGGAATGATATACTTAAACGCTTATACATTAATAGCAATGATACTCTGACAGTGACACTTGCACAGTAATACGAACTACATGGCAATACATACACAGTCCAGTCACATTAATGTGACCACCACGTACTTTCCATGTCAGAGTTAAATAACCAATCACAGAAGGCAGGTGGCAGCACAGTGCAGTTGAGCGTATATAAAGGGTGTGTGAGGGCTTCGGAAAACATTTCAATCGTTGGCGTAATGCAGAAACGAAGCGATTTATCCGACTTCCAAAAGGGCATGATCATTGGCTTTCGGGCCAAGGGTGGAAGCATTTCCGAAACGGCTGAGTTTGTGAACTGTTCGCGTGCCGCCGTGGTAAAAGTGTACCGTGCATGGCAAAATGGGACTGTCCAAAATCAGCGACGTGGCAAATGTGGTGCACCACGGGCCATAGATGACAGAGGCGAACGACGGTTGCGGAGATGCGTTCGGGCAGATAGACGGGCTACCGTTGAGCAACTGACCACCAAAATGAACCAAGGGGCTACCAAAAGTGTCTCCCAAAGTACTATTCAGCGAACATTGCTGCGTCTGGGCCTCCGAAGCAGACGCCTGGTTCGTGCACCTATGCTGACTGCTGTTCATCGACGGCGAAGGCTAGAATTTGCACGCCAGTACAGCAGCTGGACGTCCACTGAGTGGCGACAGGTTGCGTTTTCGGATGAATCGCGTTTTATGCTCCATCGGACAGATGGACGTTGGCGTATAAGGCGTGAAACCTCTGAAAGGAACCACCCTGCAACCATTGCCGGAACGGTCCAAGCTGGAGGCGGGAGCATTATGGTCTGGGGAATGTTTTCCTGGCATTCTCTAGGTTCACTGATCATTGTGGAAGGCACAATGGATCAATACAAGTACGCATCTGTCCTTGCGGACCATGTTCACCCCTACATGCGCATTGTTTTTCCTCAGGATGATGGCATCTTCCAGCAGGACAATGCGAGGTGCCATACAGCTGCCAGTGTACGTGCGTGGTTCGAAGAGCACCAGGATGAGTTTACCGTCCTCCCCTGGCCAGCAAACTCACCTGACTTAAACCCAATCGAGCATCTGTGGGACCATCTCGATCGAGTTGTTCGCGCCATGGATCCTCAACCGCGTAATCTAGCGCAGCTGGCCACGGCATTAGAGTCGGCATGGCTCAACATCCCAGAGAACACCTTCAGGGACCTATGTGACTCTCTTCCTGCACGTCTCGCAGCAGTCCGCTCTGCGAAAGGTGGTTATTCTGGCTTTTGACAGATGGTCACATTAATGTGACTGGACTGTGTACATTAGTTGGAATGATACGCTCAAACACTGATACATTAATAGAAATTATGCATAGAAAATGGTACTTTTATAGTAATACTATGTATAGATGACGATGAATGATAACACATAATCCTGTGTTATCCTATATAACTTTTCATATATGAACAGGGATGGTGCACTTAAACGCAGGTGCGTTGCGTACATAAGTGCGTTGATCTAGGTAGTTAATAACTTAAGTAACAGCGGGCAACAATTATTGATGATGCACTAGTAATTAATGAAATAGTTAATGACAATTAATGGCATGAGTAAGAATGAGCGACACTTAATGAAGGTACATTGTCATGTGCTCTCCTACATGGATATACATACATGAACAGAGTCGGAGTGAGGCACAGAACCAACACTACATAGACTGGACTCATAGTCCGGACACCGGCATACTGTCAAAATCGGCTTTTGAGCTACCTGGACGTTTCTGAGCGAAGAAGTTGCCTATTCTATGTACTGGGAGTGTGACACAGGACCAACACTATGTAGAATAGGCAACTTCTTTGTTCGCTCAGAAAAGTCCAGGTAGCTCAAAAGCCGATTTTGACACCTCCAGCCTATGAAGGAACCCTAATAATAATAATAATTTGATCAAATTCATTTGGTTTTGATTATGTGTTCTTGCTAATTATAATTCTCGGTTGTAATTATGCAGTGTCCAGTGTCGTTCTTACGTCGTACATGCTAGTTGGACTGTATATGCGGCGTCGACTGTATGCCTGTAATAGTTCTCTGAAGGTAACAGACGCGCATTAAGCCTCTTACTCATTCTTACATCGTTATGAAAATTTCTATTATATTGTGTCATTTGTATGACTGTGTTGGTTCTGCGCCGTATCAGTCCTACGCAGTATCCATTCCTTGCAACATCGGTTCTATGAATGTGTACCACAGACGTACTCATGGATGCAATCCGAAAAAAAACATATTAATAGCACGGGAAACAGCAAAGACTACTACTCAAATTAACACGAAAAAAACACGAAGAAATTCAATGCAATGAAGAAATTCAATGAAAAAAAACACGAAGAAATTCAATGCAAAAATCAGCACAAAGAAGCAAGAAAATAAATGTGACTGGAGGTGAAGTTCTGTTCTAATTGTGCTCATAGTAACAACAATACAATTTCTGTTACTATGAGCAGATTTAGAAGTTGTAGCACTTCACTTGAAATTTCGAGTAATTGATCGAAAGATTTAAAAAAAAAAAAAAAAAAAAAAGATTATGTTCAGAACAGTTTTTCTCTTATGTCTCCGAAGAAAGAAATGGTTAGCTCTCAAGTTAACTCATCAACGAGACTAATAAATATAAAATTTCTCAAGCTTTTAAGAATTCCATGCTCAGGGGCAATGTGAATGAATGAGTCACTGCGCGCAATAATTTTGGCCTAAGAAAATAATAAGCCTAACTTTATTGATAGGCAACCAGACTTTGCTACATTTCAGGAACTGGTATAAGGATTTTGCCTAAATGTTCTAACTATTCGACTTTGCCAACTGTGACAAGAACCAACCAATCACAGCAAAGAAACACGAACTGAACATTCGATCGACGACTGCTCTGAGTGAACTACCCATTCACGCATGTGCAACTTTACAACCCCTGATTAGCTCCGGCTTAAACCCTGTTCTACAGGTGTGAACGACGTTTACGCCTTAGGACTATGACAATAATGACGACTAGACCATCGAGTGAATGCTCCCTTATTTGGTTTATTGAGCATACATGCAAATACTGTTGAAGACAAGTTCTTTTCAATCTGTTTGCTTACCGGATGTGTTTGCTTGTCTTGAATTTGAAAGATCTGCGGGCTTGTTCTGTTTAAGCAAAATCGCTTTCATAAGGAATTTTATAAATGAGTAATGAATAAAAGTTCGGCATGTCTTCTTTTTACACAGAACGTGATTTTATTAACAGGTTGAAAGAGCGGGAAATCATATTGCTTGAAGCATTTAAGGACTCATGTTAGGATTTAATGGAAAACAAATGGAGGAATTGAAATTTCCTTAATTAAGTGAATACAAAGTTGGAGTTCAAACAACTAAAATCTTGAAATCTTTGCATCCAATGCACATTTATTAGAGGATTTAATGTAACAAGAATAAGCGTAATATTTATAAAGTTGCAGAAGTATTTTCGAAGGTTTAAATACAGAACCTGCTTCTTCAGCTGCAGAAGTGCAAATGGCGAAAGGGAAGTCAATGATAAGATAAGATAAAATAAGGCGGTGAGAACGGGAGGAAGGAAGTCAAAGTACTGGCGTCTTCTATTGGTGAAAATTAAAACAACTATGAAATAATTTCTCAAAAAGCTGAGGGTAAAAACGGTTTAGAATTGAGAGTGTTAACTACAACTAAATAATTTTTACGAATATGAAAAGCCTCTAGAAAATCTAATTCTGCAACGGAAGATATTTTTTGAATAATTTTGGGTGTAGAAAAACGAAAAATGTGATTTTCTGACCAAGAGTGTCGGGCAACAGAGGATTTATGCGTTTCTTTTTTCCTAACATATGAATCATGTTACTGAGAGATAAATTTTAAGCCTCTCTCAGAAATTAAACCACATTGGCAAGGAATCCTGCATATATCCTAGAAGTTCCTATCCAGAAGGATAGAACTGCGAATTTTATTGGCACGAAAGAAAACGATCGTAAAGCTGTAATTCTGTAAAATACATAAATTCTGTAAAATGTATACATACATAAATAACATAACTGAAATGTTTTCGTGAGCCCGACAAAATTGCTTCGCAGGTCGCATACGGCATACGCGTCGCAATTTGAGACCACTGCTGTACTACGTATTAAATTGTTCAAGTCAATGGTTTCTTTTGTTTAATATTTTTGTAGTCAATATTATCTTTTATTTTAAAAGCAGAGAGAAACATTTATGTGATTTTCTGCTCTTTTACATTCAAATGAAGTCCGATTTTCAGTACTTTTTTATTCCTATTACTTCGTATAACATACTGATATACACAAAAGAGCATTTAATTTTTGAAAAATATTTCAGTTTTGATATATCAGTGGACTCTCACTGCGGCTTAAATTCAAGCGAATGTCCTACTCCAGTAATTTTCACTCAGCCTGATTAAAATAATAATTTCAGCCGGAATCCCAAATAAGGCCCACCAGCGGCCGAGCAGTAAAGTCGCTGACCACTGATAGTTCCGACATGGGTTCGATTCAAGGCAAACGGGCTGGCTGCGTGGGAGTTTTCGTGGTTTATATGAATACGAGCTAGTTTCTCTTTGAAAGTCCTCCAAGAAGGCCTCTCTCCTGTCAGGCAGATAGCCCTAGTGTGCTTTGCCATAATCCTAATAAACCAAACTAAACCAAATCCCAAATAAGAATCTTGACTCTTATGCTTCAAAGTACAATGATGCTAGTTTTTAACATTGTTGAGCTTTAGCTCCGTTTCTCAAGCATCAGTTCCTTATTTACCAGAAAAGCTGAAGAAGGATTAGGACCTCAAATTGTGCTACCAATGCAATATGGGGAAAGGCCCCAAAGAAAACAATCATCTCTTAATAATATAGTCACACACAGTTTTCGTCCGATCCTCAGGGCACCACGTAACTTGAGAACGGATAACAGCTACAGGTGGTTTTCGCAAGCTCACTACATTCATTATTCCAGATCGACACCTCCCCCAACCACCCCAGATAGAATTATTTCCGCTCTTGCCATCCCCTGGTCTTCGGAAATCTATTACGAAGGATTTTTTTCAGTCCTTCGTTTTGTTTATTATTCAAGGACTGAAGATCCTGAAACGGTAGTGCTTTTTTTTTTTGCCCTCCCCCCCTATGCACAGAAGCTGAGCACAGTTAAATGTGAATTTCATTATTCGGACGAGGTCGCTTGTATTAGTATTTTATTTACACACTTTTTTTAAAAAGTTTCGATTCCTTTTTCTTTGCCAACTTTAACGCTGGATAGATAGCACAGGGCATGTTAATTGTGTACAGAGTTAGAGCTTCAAAACTGAAAGAAAACGGGGGAGGGAAGGAAGCTATAGCTGAAATTTACGACGGAAATGCTACGCTGGTCTTGGGTACGGACTTTACAAATTTAGCAATCATGTTTCTGACAGGAGAAATTTATGGAATGAATGAACTGCACTGAGTATAAAGAGAACATCTGTAATACCAGTCTCGTGCAACAAAATTAGTAGTTTTAATAATAGTACAAATTTAGTACAAATAATAGAAGTACAAATTTAGGAATTATGTTTCTGACAGTAGAAATTCATCGAATGAATGAGCTGCTCTGTGTATAAAGAGAGAATCGGGAGTACTAGTCACGTGGAACAAAATTACTAGTCCTACAGAACACAGTCAAACAAGTCAAAGAATAATAGCAAATCATTTGATAAAAAAAATCAAAATAAGTAAACAAATTATAAAATAAGTTAAACTAAACAAATTATTCTTCACCAGTGTACGTGTTATAGGGGGTAATAAAGGTCTTTTTTATCACTACAACGGGGAGAATGTTCATAAAAAATATCAGTTTGATTTATTATAATTCAAATGAATTAAACACATTATGGATTATACAAATTAAACATATTATTAAAAATTAAGAGAAAGATACGAAGATGCATATTTATTACTTTTAATTTGCTTAGTTTTTTAAGCCTAATATGTATAATTTGTGGGATAGATTAAAGATCTTGTGTTACATCTAATGGCAATATCCTGAGAACTGGCTGTTTGACAGGCCGCGAGGAAGTTAAATATCTTATGTCTCGTACTATGTCAGCAGTTGCGAAATCTTGCGAATGACCTTGTAGTGTAACGTAAAAATTCAAAGGCTGCTCTATAAGTGCTTGTAACCGTAATAAAACCTCGTTATTATTATGATACCAGCATCATCATTCATCAGAATACTTTCCCCTGAGGAAGTGCAAAAGGTTCACAAAATGCTTTGGAAAGTGTAAATTTCTGATGGTTCTGCCAAGACATTTATAAATGGTTTAGAAATTCTTGAAAAATTTATACCGACAGCGAGTTTATTGAAGCCGCATAAAGCATTTTTTCGTGATCAGAAAAGTACAATGAAGCTTTGGCAATTTCATTTACTGTAATCCTGCATATCCTATGTATAAATCTGATAGTATTAAAGAAATCGAAATTTACCATAACTTCATGATCCCTACAGAGAAAATAATACAATAATGAGTTTATTATTTAATTTATTATTCGTCTCTTTATCATTAACTTAGTTTAATTATTAGTATTAATTTTGTTTAAAATTAGGTAAAATAAGCAACTTTATTTTGGTGTAGGTTCTAGCACATAATTTTCCTTAATTCTACGCCAAACAAAGCTCCCTCCTTTTTTTTTTTTTTTTTTTTTTTGCATAATTTTAATTCCAGATTTGCGTGTTTCTGTGTGCATTACTTTATTCATTAGTTTAACTATTAATAATTAATTAAACTGTGATGGATGCTCACCCAGTGGACAAGTAGTTGAGACTGCTGAATAACGTGAGTTCCATCCCGGGCGAACGGGCTGTCTGAATGCTTGCTTTTCATAATTTTCTCCGTGTGTAACGTAAGTACGAGCTAATTTTATTGAAAACGTTCTCCACGAAGGCATCTCTAGTTCCCATCCTACACCTCTTTTTTTAGATAGGGTAATCTTAATTTTGACTCCTTTTGAAATAAATCTTATGTATACATGCATAAGTTGGTCCCAGTGTGCCATAGAATTGATAATTGTATAAATTTTAGTAAAAATTTAAATTCTATTAACGACGTTTATAACATTTTTAACTTTATAGTAGGGACATTAGGTTATTTTGAAACAGAAATGTGCAATGCGAGGGACTCGAATTTGGACCTTTCGAATACGCGCCGAGTGTGTTGACCGTTACACCACGAAGCCATGCTAGAAAGCTGGAAAAATATCTTATATGCTCCCCTTTTAAAGGGCGAATAAGGATTAGGGAAGCCAATCGCCAAATCCTGATGGTGAAGAATCATCATCTATCACCTTTTTTAGTTCGGGCGCCACTGTAGAGACTTACTTTTTTTAAGAGCAGAAATCGTAAAAAATGAGCAATGCCCTCGCTCGGACTCGAACCTGGACCTCTCTAATACGCGCCGAGTGGGCTGACTGTTACACCATGAAGGCATGCTAAAAGACAGGAGAAATACTTTACAACTTTTACAGTATTATAAGCCTTGTAATGTATTTTTATAACACTTAAAACTTATGGACGCTTATAATGCTTATAATTTTATAACTTTTACATCACTTTCAATTCATTAACGTTTATAACGCTCAAAACGCTTACGCTGTCAAATGTCTGCTTTTCGGCTGAAAGGTATATCGCCTATAAAGCATACACTGCTCAAAAGCCATCTTGACTTTTCCATCGAATTATTTTTGCTGTATATCACTTTTCACGTTACGCATATAACGCTAAAAATATCATGTGGCCTAACGTTATGTCGCTTATAACGCTCATAACTTATTTTATAAGGCTTATATGTAATATATAATTCATATATGTATACAATATTGCGTCGTTTTATATTTATATGTATGAAAAAGTCGCACCAGATGGTTTGGAAACCCTCTGGGGTGGCTTTGTAATCCGAATCCCTTCAGATCTTTTTTTTTCACCTATTGCGCAATAAAAAAAAAGGAAAGAACCTAATCGAAGTGAAAAGTATAGGTATTTTACCTCAATGTGCTGAACTCATTTTTCTTGGACTAACACTTCAGGGTTCCAGTATCTTTCAAGGTGGGCCATGAAAAATAAGAATCCCCGCAATACATCCTTGCGAAAGCACAGTGACACCAGAAAGATTTTCCTGTCAAAAACGCCAGCACTTCCGAATTCCTCTGTTCCCAGCCAAGTCATGGATGCTTAAATTCCGAACAGCGAAGAACAAAAGATGTTTGCAATGTGCTTGATCAGGAATATTCGTCAGAGAATGAAAATAAAAAAAAAAAAAAAAACATCGAAGAAAGATGGAATACGTTTCGCATATTAGAGTAATCAAGATTTTGGGTTTGCGAAGAAAAAGTCAGACGTCTTCTGGTTGGATGGACAGGTGCAAACATTGCCTTCCCTACTTTGGTGTCCCCCCTTCTATTTCTTCACACCCCAGACTGTGGTGTGTTGAAGGGCCATGTCATTTTCCACTTAAAAACAGTCGAGAACTCTTCAGCATCTTCTTCAATTTCACGCATTGATGGTGACGCACCTCCTCAGATGGCTAGTGTTTTTATTTTTGTTTTTCGGTTTCATTTATTTTTCAAATTGTGGCATCGTCTCGGGGAGGCTTTGACCATGGGTAGTTTCGAGATTGCTGAGGCAGATGGTGATAATAGTCATTTAAGCGCAGCGACTATTAATCACGTACGCGGCTGATTTTCTCACTGGCTGGTAAAGAGGAATTATTCACAGAGGAGGTTAATGAAAACACAGAAGTTCTTTCACATTCAATCTTTCAGACAGAGGTAAAAATTTTTGCAGGCCAAAATAAGATAGAATGCGAAAAGAAGTTTTAGAGCATTCTGTCATTGACTTACATGCAATCATGATAGCGGAATCCCCAAAGAAGCGATTGCAATATAGATTAATCAACTTTAAATTAGTATAAAACTTTTGTTATGAACCATATAAATAAGCAAAACCCTTTTAAAAGAGAAATGTATACCATTAAGCTTTGCTTGGCTTAGCCCAAATCTCTGAATCCTACCAGGTTAAGCCCGCTGAACACTGGAAGTTCAACCGGGGTTCGGACTTACGCCAAAGGGTGGCTTCATGATTGGTTTTTGTATTATTCCCCTTGTGTAATGTGAATGCGATCCAGTTTCCCTTAGAAAGTTCCCCACAAAGGCATCCTTCCCTTTAGCCTACGCCTTCTGTGTTTGACATACCATATTTTCCGGCGTATAACGCGCATCTATAATTTCAAGCTATATTTTTCAATTTTTAGGTAGATTCGCCGTATAACGCGCACCCAATTCTTCACGAAGAAAAGATACATGTGCAATGCTCTTACCTTTTCAGGTCACTTATTCGAAGATTTGTCCTAGCCTTTCGAACAATGGAAAACCGAACTGACAAGCGATAAGGGGAACAATACATATACATATATATATATATGGGTTAAATGCTTTAGGAAGCAAATATTCCTGTAAAGAGGATGGATTGTATTCAATGCAGAGGTCCAAAAGAATGCTGTCGTAGGATTTTGAGAAATTGGGGATATAATTTGGAGTAAGAAGGCACTTCCAACCGGAATGAATTCGTGGAGTTAGAATTTAGATATTTTCTCTCTCTCTGTTGTCATTTGAAGCCGTGATTTTAAAGTCAGAATCGAAAGGGTTTAGAAAAATCGTATTTGCTTTAGTTGAAATACAGTTGATCTAGTGTTCTTTTTAGTAGTAAATATGGCTCCCGCGAAAGGAAACAAACACAGTGCTGGTTTCAAATGCAATGCTATTCATTTTGCGAAAGAAAGTGGAAATCGTGCTGCGGCGAGTGTGTTTGGCGTTGGGGAAAGATGGAACGGATGATGATGGTTATTTATTTATGGACCGGAGTAGCAGTGGTAGTGAAGACGAAACAGAATTCGATGATGTGCTTGAAGATACAACGGAAGACGAAGATAATGAACTTTTCATGTTACCCGATAATGAAAATTTTTAAGTTCATAAGGTATGCCATTTTTTTTTTCAAATAAACAGCATTTAGGTATGTATAGAAATCTAAAGTTTTTATGCTCTATTCTTATTTTTAAATCTCTCATTTTTATACCCGACGTATAACGCCCACCTGTAAATTGCGATCTTATTTTTTGTACTGAAAATGAACGTTATATTCCGGAATATACGGTGCTTAAATAACCTAACTAAATAGTTAAACCTACTTAGACTTCCAAACGAATTATTGTCCCACCTTTACCTTTTAACACCAGAACACGAACTAATTACAGTAATTGAAAAGTTCGTAAACTATTTCTTTGAACTTTAGCCTGAAACTGTAGAATTAATGTGATCTGCCGTTTGATATGTATGTACACTGGGAAACACACACACACACACACGCACAAAAAAAACTGAAAGGTTTCAGATTTTAAATTACGTCCAAAGGGGCGTTTTTAAACTTTTTGTGTATTGGTTTTATTTATTAAATATCATGTTCTTACACCATAAAATTCAGTTCAACAGCAATATCGCTAAATAATTTTAAAATGAGTATAGAATTTCCGATACACAGTTCCCCGCGCTTCACATAGAAAGTTTTTTTTTTTTTTTTCGTAGTGTTGCCGTTGCTCGGTTTTAAATCGTTTGAGTTTGTTCATCAAAAATTTGTTAAAGTTTTACAAAATATGAAACAGATAATAAAGCAAATTCCGAATTCTAAATTTGTGCTTCCAGATGCGCATATTCGTGTGGAAACGTACATTATTCAAAACTGGATGGCTCTAGGTACTATTGTTTTATCACATTTGGAGAAATATACATACATTTATGCAGATTCTTCATTATTTAATTTCTTTAAATATAATACAGAGCTTCAAGATTTGGTGGTAACAGTTTGAAAACTGATACAGACTTTTAATGCTTCCGACGCAAAATCGCAAAACGAAAACAATAGTCCTTCAGGGACAAATCCCCTTTGAACTAAAAAAAAGGACAGTTGTATATCTCCCGCTCTACTGTGCCGACTCAGGAAATTCAAATTGCGTTTTTCATGTCTCGAAAGTGCGACTTAGGATATGTATTCGATTTATATACAGTATCATTCTAACATAGGTATTTTAACACGAAATCGGACTTTTTCTGAAAGGACATGCCAAATTTTTTCCATATTTCGATTCTACTAATCAAATTATGCCTAAACACTAAATTTCATAAAATTTGGTGCGAAATTAACGGAGAAATTAAAAAATTTGTCTTGGCGTATTTTTTTCAGTTTTCGCCAAGAATAATTTACTTGGCGAACTTTTTAATTCATACCAACATATTTTCCTTTTCTTTTTTTTTTTTTTTCATTGCAGACGAGAGGAAAAAAAAGTTATCGTTCATACTTTCAAGTAATTTTAACAAAGTGCGTCAAACCACATTTGTGTTATTATCGCTTTTAAGAAATATGCCAAATTTCAAAGCGCGCAAATATATAAATTCACGTATATCTTCGGAAATTTTGAATAAAAAACTCTAATTTTTTGCAGAAATGCACCTACCTTAAGATGATGGTGAAAATTTTGTAGATTATAATTCAAATTTTGTTTCGAAAAATTTATAAAAATTATTTAAAAATATAAATTTTAAAAATAAATCATAAAAAATGTGCGGATTTTATTTGGAATGAATCTAAATTTCGAAATATGAAAGAAGGAATCGAGTAAGTTTAATAAATAATATATATTAATAAATATATATCAAATTCAATTAACATTGAGGAGCTAATTTTTTAAAAACTACTCCTGCGATTATTACAAAATTTGGTAGCTTCGCATAATTTGAGTCGTATAATCAAAATATGCAAAAGAATTGGCATGTCTTTTCAGGAAAAGTCCGATTTTGTGTCAAAATACCTGTATTAGAACAACACTATATATAAATCTGATATAAATCCTAAGTCGCGCTTTCGAGACATGGAAAACGCAATTTGAGTTTAGTCAATCCCCCCATTGGCGCAATGTGTATACATAAAAAAAGGGAAGCCGAAGGAGGGGCAGGAGAAACATAGAAACATGGAGAGCCTCGATGAGAGCATTTGTACAATCCCCAATTTTATAAATCTTGCCTTGGAAATCAATGGGAAAGCAAGAAGGTGCATGTGTATTTTAAAAGAGTACATAAATGAACTATTAGATATTTATTCTCCTTAAATACTTGAGACTATAAAAACGCATAAATAAGCATTACTGAATAAAATAGCTAAAAATTTCGCTAATAATCATAAGAAGATTATATCTTTAGAAGTTGCAATAAATTGATAATTTTCCGTTTGAATCGTATCCTAAGCATTCTCTTGTCCTAATAATTCTTTCATTAAAATAACTTACAATTGCTAAAATGATAATTGATAGTTTCTGCTCACATAAAGGCGGTGAATTATAATCGGAGGGGAATACGAGCTAGGAGCAGCGACTAGCCCCTGAAAAGGCCTCTAAGTACGGCAATAAATTCTTGAGCTTGTCAAAGAAAATGTGGTTTTAAGATGCTTTTGTTGAAAATCGGTGATTCTCTCAAAAGCAGTTTTTCATGAGTTATGTCTGGAGGGAGGGTGTGATTGCAATGAATGTAATGATTCCGTAGTGTCCTTCACTAACTGCAGGATTCTGCAGGCTAATCATTCTGAATTTCCATGCCGGAACACATCAGTAAAAGTGTGCATTTTACGAATTATAAAGATAATGCCAGTGTGAGTCATGAAACTCGGGACGTTAATAAATATTTATATTATCCCAAATATTTCACTTAAATATTAGACAGAGTGTTTACCTGTTATACAGCAGTCGGATCAGAATTAGATATGTATTTAATAATGAATATCAAAAAATTTATTATTAGGTATTTCTGGAAAACAAAGCACATCAGTAAAAAGAAAAAAATAATAAATTTCAGAATGCTGTACTTAATACGCAAAAAGTAAGTATAAGTGATTGTACCTATAAACAAGGTGTCCTATAAATTTGGACCCTTTCCGAAAAGTGGCGTAAAATCAAAACTGGCATATCAGAATGCGTTTTGCACCTACGGATTTATCATGGAGACAATTTTTATAAGGAGCCAGCTTACCGAATAATTTTATTGAAATTTTTACTGATAGATGGCGTTATGCTGTTTATATCGCTAAAAATGGAAATTTAAATCATTGAAAAGTAGATGCGAAATTGATAGTTCACAGAAATTGCCTCTATTGTTAATAGTTTTGCTATAGGGCATCATGCAAACGAATAAATAATGAGTTATTTTAGGTTTTCTCATTGTACTCTTATAGTATGATACTAACAGCGCCATCTGCCGGTGAAAATTTTATATCATTGTCATATGAAGACTTGGGGTAAGCTGTAATGGACTGATGCTGGTTCTCTGTGTTATGACTTCGAGAGACAGTACTGTGGTGTTAGAGAGATGATACTCGACTTGGAGACAGACATGGCCGAGTTGAATATAATTTTTATCGCTGGACACGAAGTAATTATCGGAAATATATTTTTTGTCACGCATGATCATGGGGAGGGGGTAATACACACGACACAATTTTATACAGACTATCACATTATAGATAACGGCGCAATTAGTACAAGACAAAGCAAAGCGAGCGAAGTAGCGTCTTATTGAGAGACAGCTGAAGCTAAAGTGCGCAGTTATCCCATATGGAGGCTCACCAAGAGAAGGTTTGGGTTTAGATTAAAAAGGTTTCAGTTCTCGAAATTTTGAGGTTTCGCATTAACTACTTCATTAGCGTTACGCAAGCCATGAAAAATGGATTGATGTAGAAATAACACTGTCCAGGAAAGTTATTACTTCTTTTAAAACACAGACAGGAAATACCCAAATTAAAAGTGCTGAATTAAGAGGCTATTGCTAAATTAAATTATTTACATATTTTTTTTATCTTACATACATATATACATGCATATTCGTTTTACTAGAACAGAAATCTAAATAACTTAAAATACTAACTCAAATTTATTCTAATAATTTATCGTATTAATTAAATTCGCGTTCCTTATAGATACATATATGTCATATTTTTAATGCGTAGTAGGAATCGGGGTACTTTAACAGGTGGTAGTCGTGATGGCAGAGTGGCAGGACGTGAGGAAAAAGCTGATACTAAATTAAGTTCAGCCAATTACCATCTTTATTTCCAGGCACACTAGAATAATTCCTCGTAGACAATATACCCCTCAATCATAACAATTACGATAGTTTCTTATCTACGCAGGTTAACGGGAGCGACGTCTTTTTAGGCGGTCAAGCAGAGCATAGAAGATACATTAGCAATGGCGGAAGCTAGGGAAAGGAATGAAGAAGTATGATGACGTAATTAACTTCGCCAGCGGTACTAGACAGATGCAATTGTAGAGACAAGCTATGATTGGTTAATATTAGTTTTAGTTGCCCTTTTCAACTAGTGTTATATAGCATAGAAAGATCTCGAATTTGGGAGAACAGATAAATTTAGGGAGACAGCACCAAATCTAGAATCGTTAATTTTGAGGTCGCCAATTATTTTTTAAAGCAGCTATCATAGTTTCTTATATCTTACACATATATATACATAACTAGAAAAGTGTTTTACATATCATCTCCAAAGAACATAAATTTAATAAGTCATTTAGATTTCTATCGTAGTAAAAATATTTTAAAACTTTATAAGCTTAAGAGTGAAGTTTTTGGAGTAAAACTGTATAAAGTTAAACTATCTTGGAGATAATATAGTTAAGGCTGGTAGTTAATTAGCGCTCATGTTTCTTGGAAATGGTATATAAAAATTAATAATAAATTATTGATTTATTACTTGGCAGCTTTAGCGGAAGTATTCGAAATTAATACTCATAAATATTTATGTTCAAACCGCGCTCTGATAAACTAAATTATTGATTATTAAATATGCCAAAAATTCGTGGCTTTGCTTGTAAATCAAATCGCATTGTTGTATACAATATAATCACATATTGTGCACTCTATTTGCTTACCACACTTGAAACATGTATGTTTCATAATGTTTTTAAAAAAAATTCGAAAATCTTAGCTGTCTCTTGGGGTTTTTTTTCTTTTATGTAATAATCTCTTGATTGCAAGTAATTCTTTATTACAAAGAAACTCTTTTTTGAATTTAAACGACTCAAATTGCTATCATTCAAAATAAAATACTTTCGACATTTGTAGAATTACTATTCTCTTACTAAACACGTTACTTCAAGACCGGCTTATTTTACGGATGGTTTTTTATCAGTATCAGCGTAATATCCATATACTTATTACAGGGAGCCGCCTTTTACCCAAACAGTATTGCATGCAAAATTTCGAAGATGTTACCTCAATAAAATAAAAATTGGCATAAAAAGAAATATAACTGCAATTACTGATTCGAAAGCTAAGAGCTAGCTGAAAAGTTTCACCTAATTTATGTCAAATGATTTCCAAATTTCATACTCTAACGAATTTAGTATTATGCGAAAACAAAGGGAAATACACACGCAGTTATTTTGCCACGGAGTATTTACTACACAGTTAAAGCACAATATTTAAAGTAAAAAAAATGTGTATTTCTGTGGTTACATTTAAATTTAGTGGTACAGTAAACCTTTACTTATTTCTCTATATTCTACTAGATTTCTTTTAGAGAGTATAAAATTAAACCTGTTATTGATAGACTTATTACGTATTTTTAATTTTCCTTTTCTCTTAAGTGATGAGAAAAAATAGCATTGCAGAGAAAACATATACTTCAGAGTTGTCAAATTAACTTTAATATATGTATATGTATCATGTACACTAGCTTACAATTCCCGGTAAACATGCAGTCTACAAACATTAAAAGAATCTTCTTTTTTATCTCATTAGACATACATTTCTTTATTTACTCCGTGACTCAAGGCTTAGGAATAGCCAGTACTGCTTTTTAAAAAACAGATTAGAAGGCTACGTAAGGTATGCCAGTTTTATTTCCTGTAAGGAATTTCCGTCTGAAACTGGATGCAATGAAATTACAATCAGTTAATTTCTACTTCTTTCATCTAATGATGAAGAATCTCCTCGTATGTATGTATTTATGTATATATGTTCCAGCATAGTGCAAAAACGATAAAAACTAGAGCCACCAAATTTGAACACACGCAGTCCTCCACCTGAGCATATGTACCTCGAAATCCGAATTCCGAATTTCGAAGTTGATTTTTATTTATTTCATATTTTGTGTGAATTAAATGAATTTTCGATAAACAAATTCAAAGATTTAAACGCAATGTGTTTCCGCTCCTCGAAATAATTAGCCCAAAGAACGCTAGCCCAGAGAGGCTATTAATTTCGTTTTGGCATTTTGAAAACTTTAAAAGACTGAACCACTTTTCGAATTGTTGCCACCAAATATAATCGCCCTATGTTATATTTAAAGAAATTAAATAAGGAATAAACTGCATAAATGTATGTATGTTTCTCGTATTGCGATAAAACAAAGCAACCTATCAAATTTTGAATAACGTTATCCTCCACCCAAAAATGTGTCCCTGGAAGCCCTAATTTGGAATTTGTTTCATTATCTATTCCATATCTTCTAAAGCTTTGAAGAATTTTTGATTAAAATACTCAAGAATTTCAAAGCGAGCAGTGGTAACACTGTACGAAAAAAAAAAAACACTTTTATCTCTAGCGCACGAGACTGTGTATCGGAAATTCTAAAGATATGCTCTTTTAAAATTATTTTGTCATATTGCTCCTGAATTTAATTTTATGGTTTAAGTGCAAAGAGGATGCTATTTAATAAATAAAGGTACCACACTAAACGTTAAAAAACGCCCCTTTGGGCATAAATAAAATCTGAAAAACCTTCAGATTTTTATTTTTGAAAAACTAGTGTTAAAAGCGCTTGAATTCCAAGTGTTTTAAATTTTAGCCCAAAAGGCTATTAATTTCGTTTCGACATTTTGCGTTGAATCACTATAAACGGCGTATCGCCTTTTCAAATTGTTGCTACCAAATATTATCACCTTGGATTATTTAAATAAATTAAATAATGAAGAATCTGCATAAATGTATGCATGTTTCTCTCATTGTGATAAAATAACGACACCTAGAGCAATCAAATTTTGAATAACATGATCTTCCACCGAATATGGGCTTCTGGAAGCCCTAATTTGGAATTTGGAATTGGTTTTGCTATCTATTTCGTATTTTGTTAATCAAAAACTGACGAATTTTTGAATAACAAGCTCAACGATTTCAAAGGCAACACTGTACGGGGGGGAGGAGACATTTTTATTTCTAATGCGCGAGACTGCGTATCGAAAATTCTAAAGATATGCTGTTTTGTTGTTTTTAAATATTTTGTCATATTGCTGTTGAATTGAATTGTATGCGGTTTATTTAAGTGCGAAGAACATGATATTTATTAAAGAAAGCTAACACGCAAAACGTTAAAAAAACGCCCCTGTGGGCGTAATATAAAATCTGAAAACTGTCAGGTTTCCTTTTTTTTTTTTTTTTTTTTCGGCTTTCCAATATGTTCCTGTACGACGAAGTTTAAAATAGTCATCTTTCAAATTTAATAAATATAGTAAACTTAGCCATTTACAATCAATATTTTATGATTGCCCGAAATAAAATATTTTTATATTCATTTTTATGTTCCACTCGCCAGTGTTACCCTTTCGGTAAAGCGTAAGATATTTATTTATCTTTCAGTTTTAATTTCTGGTTAATTAACTAAGCGATTTAAATGAGCTGAGCTCATTTCTTAGTAATATCATTTTTCTTAATCTGACTAATTTAAATATAAATGCATTTAATTCATGAAATTATCTAGTTAAAAATGTTAATACTTTTGCGATATTTCACTAGTTGCACTTGTTAGACAAAATTTATAAGTTCTTTGTACAGATGAAAAGAAAATTCATAAGAACATTTTAATATGAATAAAATCGGTACATTCTTTCCAAGCAACAACCAATTTGAAAATAATTTTGTGTTGCCAAACCAGGAAACAAAAACTTTAGATACTTCATGTTAATACGTATGACGTCATGTTTTAAATTTAAAGTAATGTAATATTTTTTTCCAATATCAATAAATGAATTAAAGTGGCAGTAACATATCGAGTCAATTATCCTAACTTGAAACAAAAAAGTTGCCGACAGTAGTTATTTATTTAAAATGTTAACATTAACGAAACATTTTCGACATACAATGACGTCACATGAAATCGCTTTCTTTTTTTAGCGTCAGAACATATCCTTATATAATAATAATATGTTTAATGTTTGGCAATTCTATTTTTATTTCACATTTTGCAAAACTTGCAGTTTTTTTATTAAAAAATTATACGATTCGAAAGCGAGCAGTGGCAACACTTTTCGAAATAAAGCAGAATTTTATTTCCAGCGCGCCAGACTGTTGCCACTCGGAAAAAATGAGGGCGAAAATTAGCGTTTTAAAAGTTTTTAATTAATATCTCAGCTGATTTTAAGTCGTACAAAATGATAATGGTCGGAAGGGATTCTCACGAATTTTTGGAATCCCAGGGCCTCTCTCGAAACTCAACTTCCCTCCATTCCGGAGAAGATGATGCCACAAACTAATAAACAAACAGACAGGAAAGCACAGATTTTAGTAGTGTAAATTTTAGGCAACTGGCCGTTTGCTCGGCTATTTGTTACTATATGATAAATTACTTTACTTATTTTTAACGAATGATGAGACGAAATTTTTCAACAAAAATGCTTAAACACTGCAAGTCAATGAAAACTAAAATTTAATTCAAAAAACACTATAGAATTAATTACATTTACACCGATTTTTTTAAGGTACTCGTTTTCCATTAAAGACACCCTTTTGCAAGTTTCTTTGGTTGTAATAAGACGCAGAATAATCCTTTCCAAGTTAATTTTGACCTTTTATCCTACAGGATTTTAAAGTCTTTGGGATTGGTTATGTCATCTTTCCAAAAAGTTGTTTAGTATTTGCATGCGTTAAAGGTGCTGTGTTTGAGATTACATCGCCGAAGCTTGAAAGGATATATCTCACAGTCAACGCTGGAGGGGGGTGTAGAGAACCTAAGACCGTAGAATTGTTTAACATATGCACACTCCCACTTTTCATACCTATCTTCTGATACAAGTTTACAAATAAGTATTTGACACCTTAAGCAATTTTTTTGTTGCAATTTTGGGGTCACCTACTAAATTGACCTCTAAATTCTTCTTTTCTTACTGTCATTTTATTCATAATCCTCAGTAATCCGTCACTTAACTGCAATCCCAAATCAATTAGAGATCATTGAAAGTGAAATAGTTTGTGCCAGACGGCGCCAATCATTCTATGAAGTCGGTGGGGGAAAAAATAATAAATAAATAAATAAAAAGGACACCTTAGCTCTCCTCGGCGAATTCTGCGGACGCCAAAATGCGACAAAAGGACGCCAAGAGGTCAACGCCGGAAGGATAGCGTGACTTCTGGACTTTTGACAATCCTTGATATATTTCTCTGTCTCGTGCTCCTAAATCTCCAAAAGCTTCGGACATTCAGAACGATTCCGTCTTTTTTTAACGATCTGCCCGCCTTTATTTATTTCTCTTTTTCTTTTAAATATTATTTTGGCTCTCGCATTTAATGTGCTCGTCGTCACGAATCGATTATTTCGCTGCATGTTGATCGTAATCGTTATCTCTTCCGGACGCGCTGTGCTTTTAAATGTCTCTGAAAGATACAGATCATCCTCTACTAAGGTACGATGACGACGGAAATGTGAAAATAATTAAAGAGAGTTGCTTACATGATACCACATTTGCTAAGTCACTTGCTCATCGTACTTCTGCTCGCATTTCTTCCCTTCATATCAGTGGCATCGTATTTGATCTTACCTCCCCCCCCCCGACTTTAAGTGCTTATAAGTTGTAAACAGACTCATTCAGACTCAAACCTACAAGAAATGCATAAATAATTGATTGTTTTTTCTCCCACTTTATTTTTACATTCAAATAAGATTACCTCGGCTAATTTATAATAATAACTAATTTATAAAAAAAAATTAATTTTTTACAAATTAGTTAATTTATAAAAACTTTATTTTATAAATTTTTAATTTTACTTATGAAAATAATAA
>KK115067.1:0-20089 GCA_000611955.2 Stegodyphus mimosarum | reverse complement strand
TCCATTTATCTATATCTATATCTATATAGATAGATAGATAGAGAGAGAGAGAGAGACGGATATATATATATATATATATATATATATATAGATAGATAGATAGATATTTGTAATGTGTAGATGAAGGAATCCGCTACTTTTATCAGCTTGTGGCTGTAGACAGCGCTGAGTGGACAGGTATGATGACGCATTTAACACAACTGAGCTGGAAGCATCCACAATCTTTATTTTGACGCATATCAAATCATCCTTTTGCAGACAAGATATTTTTTACTCATAATTGAATACAATAATTTCCATCTACACGGGTTTTAAAGTACGAGTCATCTTAGATGAGTAAGCATAACAGCAAGGCGTCTTGCAAGAAGGAAAGCTTCAGCAAAAGTCATGCTGCAATTCAAAAGAAGAAGGGAGGGAGTCAAAGTTTCAGTTCGAGTTAAAAAAGTTTTTGTTTACAATTATTCTGATTGGACAAGAGGTATCTACATTAAGCGCTAAATAACATGGAAAGATCTCGAATTTCGGAGAACAGATGAATTTAAGAGGAGAGCACCAAATTCAGAATAGTCAATCTCGTGGTTGCCAATTACTTCTTAACATAGCCATCATATTTTATTATATTTTACATATATATACGTAAGATGTAATGTGTGTATATATATCTATGTGTGTGTGTGTGTGTGTGTGTGTGTGCGTACGATAAAAACAGTTAAATGCCAATTTGTAATAGCTCCAGAACTTTCCTTTTTAATTTGGTTATTTCCAATAGTTATTTTAATTTGTTATCGACGCCTAAACGGGACAGTGGTTAGCTACGCAAAGTGCATTACGGAAGGGCCCGAGTTCGAATCTCGGAGAAGGTATGGATGCTTGTAAATGTATAGAGTCTGTGCGGAATGCTGGCACCCTAAATGCGCTGTGAGCCGAAAGTTATCTCAAGAGATTTGGTAGGTTTGGGTGACCCTCGGAGTACTCTCCATCAAAACTGACAGCGGAACTGAGCAAAGACGTACTGTCATCTTTATGGTGCTCAAGGTTCTTGCCAACATCAGGCGCAATCTTGCACTCCTTGCCAAGATGAATTTCGTGGGCTTTACTCTGTTGTTACTGTCAAACAAGTGAGATAAGTCACAAGAACAACATTTCCTATTCTCATCTTAGAGTAGGTGATGGGCTAAAATAGAATTATCCCAAAAGAGTTTTGAGGATTTTATTCCTGATTTAGTCCAAACTGGAAATAGCTGGTGACCATCCTTCCCATATAAGCCTTTGCTTTCCAAATAACGGCTTTTTCATATTCAAATGACGTATAAATAACCGAAAGTGGGGTTAGTAAATTATTTAAAGGTTATTATGGCTATATTATTTGAAGGTCACAAAGCAGACGAGAGCTATCTAGCTAAGAGGAGAATGCTTTCATAAAGAATTTTCTAATGAAAACTGGCTCATATTGACGTCACACTTGAAAACAACAACAACAACAAAAAATGCAGTCAGCCCATTTGCCTAGGATAGAACCCGAGCTGAATTATTTGAAGGAGCACTTTACATTGAGTAATTAATCTGAGTGATTAATCTGATTATCCATAATTTTGTTTCTTCTGCAAAACTTATTTACATACATACCTTTCAGATATACAAATGTCGCTATCGAAGTAAATGTCGAATACTACCGAATGCTTTTGAATGACAGGCTTATAAACTCGCCAGAAAACTCTTCTGTAAGATGCAGAATTACTCCAAAAAGTATTCGACCTTCGTTGGATTACCTAAACAATGCGTCATTAAAAAACACTAAACAATGAACTACAAATTTTATTTCTACGATATGAAAATTACAGAACGAAGATATGCCTCAGAGATATTTCCAAAGAAATTAAATAAATTTGTACTGCTGTAAAAAATCTGATGTATACATCATGTGACTTCCTTGTACGGAATATTAAATTATACGGACTTTTTCCTGCATTTCATTTAAACTTATTTCCTCGACTTTCATTGGAAATATATTTCTCAGTCAATTAATTCTGCTCTCAGTTCGCGGCAAGTCAAAAATACATAAAACCTCAAAAAATCTTCATTAAAAATTGAAAAATATAGAAAAAAAATGCAGTTATAACAATTTTTTATAAAAATTTACAATTAAAATTAGAGTTTTTGCGCAAAAATAAGCAATTCGGCCAGCAGGCAACATGGCAGATTTTAGGTGCACAAAAATGAAAGTTTAATTTTGATCCCACTCGGCAAAAGGACACTGAAGGTGCAGAAACTGAATTCACTATTCTGCTGAGTTTCAAATATAAACAAATATGGCTGCTATGGTAAATAAAAATTAGACTTAGCTGCACTTAAACATCTTTTAAATTGTTGATAGTTCTACAACTATTGCATGCAAATTAACTAAAGGCATAAAAACCTTAACCGGAAGATAAGAACAACATAATTCAATCATTTTTAAAGCAAAAAATGCACAGTTTACCAACATATAAGAATAAAAAAAATGAGCTCACTGACGCGAGTAACAGAGTGGGTATTATATATGTATATATATATATAATTTTGGTGCCGCCGATCGCAACCAAAAAACGAGGCGCACAGCTACGTATTATAGCAGTCCTTCTACAAAATTTGAACGTTCTGTGGCTACTCGTTTTTGAGTTTTATAATTCGTTATAATTCTTGCTTTATTCTGCCCTTACGTACAGATGTCACACCAAAACATCGTTAAATCGCATACGATAGCTGTCAAAATAGATATATTCCTTGAAATATGCTACCCAGAAATTTTCGTGATTACGATACTTTCTTTACTTCGTACAAGGAAATAAAAAGGGAAAACACTTTCCCTTTTTATTTCTTTACTTTATTTTATTCTATACTTTATTTTACTTTATTTTATTCTTTTATCGTTACTTTACTTTATTCTATACTTTATTTTACTTTTTTGACCCATGCTATTCCATAACATGGGTCAAAAAAGTATTCGACTTTTTTGTAAAATGGGAACAAAAAAAGGATTTATATTATAATTAATAATTTGTATGGTGTCTTATATACTTAAAAATGGCTTTCAGTCTAGACGGCATATTTACAATAATTTTTTAGTGTAGTTACTTTATATTTTTATACAATTCTTACTCTAAATATTGTTTCAACCTCTCCTTGTTTGCAGTTTCTTTATTTCTGAATCTTCCACCTGATTCTTCCCACAAATTTTAGTTGGATTTATGCTTCGTGATTGTGGGGATGTTTCAAGTACTTTTGCACAACTGCCGAAGTCTGAATTTAACACATTATGCTTCGTATGATTATCCTGAAACACAAAAATCTGTCGATAATCCCATAAATTGAGTATTGGCATGTAAATTTGTTTTCAAAATGTTCGTATATACCAGTGGCTCTCAGCCTTTTTGGGATCACGGAACACTTTTAAGTGGTCTCGATTTTGGCGGAACACCATTATCATAAAATTTGTAAATCTAATGTAAATCATACAAAATAATTGGAAGATTAATATTTAATTGAAATAAAGATATATATTACATGGTAACTTATTTTAATGAGAAATTTGCGCTTGACGACCTTTACAAATTTCCTCAAGGTTGGGTCTTATGTAAGAGAGCGCTACTCTCATTTCTTCTTCTAAATTGGTAAGTCTTTCTCTTTTTTTGCTTTTAATATTTGTTAGAGTTGAAAATCCAAGTTCGCACATATAGGACGTCGAAAAGAGCAACAAGATATTCAACGCTCGTTTTGCAATAAATGGATGTTCATTCTCGATGGAAATCCAAAACCTTTCCACTCCTTCTTCTTTGAATTTTAGTTGTAACGTTCGATCCGTTGATATATTAATAAACTCATCTGCTTCCTGAATAGAAAAATCTTGGTTCATTATATCAAATTCACCAAATGGATTTCGCGCCCAATCAAAGTCTTCAATATTAAGAGATGGAAAGTAATGAGTTATTTTGTCTTGCAATATTGACAAATGCTCTGCCACATTTGAAATCATTTCGTTAATGTTAACAATATTTTCCGTTGCTAATAACGGAAACATATCAAATTTGCGATTTTGAGCAATACGATTTTTCCAAAGCAAAAGCTTTTTCTGGAAAGCTAGCAATTTGTCTGTGGATGTCAGAATATTTTCATTTTTTCCTTGAAGAGATGTATTGACTGAATTTAAGTAGCTGAAGATATCGGCTAAATATGCTAGCTTAGTACACCATGCATCATTTTCCAAATATTTTACGTATACATCATTACCCTCTTGTCTAAAAAAAACTAGCAATTCCTGTTTCAACTCATGAACTCGGGTTAGCACTTTTCCTCTTGAGAGCCACCTCACTTCAGAGTGCAAAAGCAAACATTCATATTTGGATTCCATGGTGTTACAAAGTTGTTTGAACATACGGGTTTTTAATGGTCTCGATTTAATATAATTCACCATATGTACGACTTGTTCCAAAACAGACTTTAAGTTTGCTGGTAGACTCTTCGAAATCAAAGATTCCCTGTGCAGAAAGCAGTGAGTAGAGACTATATTTGAATTTATTGCTTTAACTCGACTACAAAATCCCTTAATACTGCCACGCATGGCTGGAGCTCCATCAGTACAGAATCCTGCGCAATTTTCCCAGGATAATTTCCATTCTTCCAAATAAGATGATACTGAATTAAATATGTCTTCTCCAGTTGCGTGACCAATAAGTTCCTTGCAGAATAAAAACTGATTTATTATTTCAGTGTCGTCAACAAAGCGAATAAATCCGATTAATTGGGCTTTGCCACTTATGTCAGTGGATTCGTCAATTTGCAGCGCAAAATTTTT
The DNA here is from genome assembly GCA_000611955.2 of Stegodyphus mimosarum. Taxonomy (NCBI): domain Eukaryota; kingdom Metazoa; phylum Arthropoda; class Arachnida; order Araneae; family Eresidae; genus Stegodyphus; species Stegodyphus mimosarum. Next base: position 15,258 of record KK115067.1, on the reverse strand, counting down.
TGTACCTAATTTCGCCGTCACTGCGTTCTCTATAAAACCTGACATATCTATAATTCTTCTTTTTATCGTATCGTCCGAAACGGGAATTTTTAGGACGTCTCGCTGCGCTTCATTGCCAAACATAATCTTAACAATTTCTAAACATGCGGGCAAAATTAGCGATTCTGCGATATCATGCGGCTTTTGCTTCAATGCAATTAGTTCTGCCACTTTATAAGAAGCGATTTGCGCTTTATCCGAAATTGTAACGCTCTTTCGAAAGCATGTTGCTTGCACTTCTTGATTTTTCAGCAATCTTTCGAAATAATCTTTACCTTTCGAAGTTAGACAAGAATGTTTTGTTGAAAGGTGTCGCTGTAACTTAGCTGGGACCATTGCACTGTTAGCCAATTTTTCACCACATACAATACATCTCGGAATAGGAACATCTTGACTACCGCTCCATGTAAAACCAAACTTCAGATATTCTTCCGAATAATGCCGAACTGATTCGGATATCTTTTTACGTTTATTTTCGGCATTTTTGTTGCCTTGCATATCTCCTTCAATTGAAGAAGACCTGCTTGTACTCGCCCCAACATTAACCTCACTTTCAGTCTTTCTTTTCAAAAATTTGTCCATATTTCAGATTTAAAAGTCTTGTATAAATAAGCAACTAAAAAAGATTAGAATACTGTTAAAACTACACAACTTGCATTTCATCTTACCAATTTCCAACAATATAAAATATATATATACAATAAAAAACACACTCACGAAAACTAGATATTTATATTAAATTATGGCTGAACCGCAGATCGAAATTGCGCTTTTGTTATTTACGTACGAAGAAAGAGAAACAGCACGAAATCAACACTACGTAGCGCTCCCTGCGTTATCGAGTACACTAGAAATTTAGTGGTATTCCCCGGAGTAACTCCAAACGACGTAACTGCGTCGTTCGATAATTACACTGTTAATATTATTGACTGTTCCGCGAAAATTTAGAATAATATTGAATATTTTTGCTAAATTTCAAATAATTAACAAAACTATGTAGTATTTATTTTATAGTAATAAAAAAATTTACTGTTTCTTATCATATTATATTCAAAATTTTCGCGGAACACCTGGGACAGCTTCGCGGAACACCAGTGTTCCGCGGAACGGCGGTTGAGAACCACCTTACGGTCCATTACGCTATCGATAAAATGTAGCTTCCCCACACCTGCATAAGAATCAATTAGATCCCAAATTCAAATCCCCAAACCATAATGGAACGTTCACTAGGCTTTACTGTTTGTCAGAGATTTTTCAATTCAAATTCTTTATCAGGTTGTCTTCATATCCTACAATACCATCTGCTCCTAATAAGTTATACTGAATTTCATCACTAAATGAAATTTTTTTCAAAAGTCCCGGGGCTTCTTTACATTTTTCCCCCCTCAAATGATAGCCTTTTCTTTCTACTGACTTCAGACACTCAATATTTTTCCCGGACTGATCGTCCTTTATAGTAAATGAGCTGTTGAATGTCATTTCATATACGCTACCCGACATTGAAAATGCAAAGCCAAGAAGGATAGACCCAAATATTATGCAAATTTCAGGGTAGATGCACATCACGGAAATATGCGAATGATGTGAAGTGCGCAGCTCTCCAGCGCACGTTGAAAGAAACTATAAGTGAAAAAACTTGCAGAATGTTCAATTTTTGAGCCGTTATTTCTGCTAGGGAAGTCGTAGAAAATTTTTTCTTGTCTCAAAGGAGGAGTGTAATAGCAGAGAATGCCAGGCCGTCATCAAAGGAGGCAGTTCCAGTAGATAGGCGATTTTACGAGGGGCATAGTGATCGGACTGAGAAGGGCAGGTTGGTCCATAAGTCAAATCTCAGCTGACACACACCTGGACGAGTCCACATTGCAGCGGCTGTGGCGACGATGGCTGGAACAAGGAAACGTGACAAGTTCGAGAGGTACCAGTGCAGCTAGGGTGACGTCAGCAGGTGTGGATCGGTGCATCCGTTGACAAGCGGTGGCGCAAAAGAAGCCGCTTCTACCTCCATTCTGCAGTATGTTCGAGACACTCTGGATGTTGCCATATCGACCAGAGTCGTTTGCCGTCGATTGGTGGCTAGTGGCCTGTATTCGTGGTGTCCGTTAAGAAGTCTGCTCCTGAGTCCACATCACAGACGCACTCGTCGGCAATGCCGTCGAGCTCGAGCGATGTGGACGACGGAATGGCACAGGGTTGTCTTCCCAGATGAGTCACGCTTCTGTTTCTCCAGTGATAGTCGTCTCGTACGAATGTGGCATCGATATGCAGACAGATCCAATCCGGCAGCAATTGTGAAATGCCCCACCGCGCGACAAGGCGGCATAAGGGTTTGAGGCACAATTGCGTACGATTCCAAGTCACCTCTATTTCGTATTCAGCACGCTATGACGGCCCAAAGATACGTTTATGATGTGCTGTGGCTGGTGACACTCCCCTATTTTCAGAGAGTGCCCAGTGCCCTTTATCAGTAGGATAACGCCCGACCACACACTGCTCTTATTGGCCAACGTTCTGTGCAAGGAGTACAGATGCTTCCCTGACCACCGTTCTCTCTTGTTCTTTCACCAATCGAACACATTTGGGATGTGATTGGACACTGTTTGAAGACCTTGCCATTGCCGCGTTCAGAAGACGAATTGTGGCAAATGGTTGATAGGGAAGAGAGACCCATTCCTCGGGACATCATCCGTAGTCTCATTCACTCTATATTTAGAGGTGTTGCTTCGTATATCGCCGTGAAAGGTGGTCCTACAACCCATAAGCCAACGCTGTTCTCGCTGTGTGTTATGCATATCATTTCGAAATAAAGATCACTTATTGTTCGTTGTTGTCTTTCTCTGTTCACCAAGTTTCATCACTTTCTGGCTACTCCTTCTTGGTGTTGCATTTTCAATGTCGGATAGTGTAGTTTGGGTACAAACTTCTTTCTTAATCAGTAGTTTCAATTCTGGACCACTTAATGTCGTAATTTTTAAATTGTTGTGAAAGATATCGGTTATCATATCTGGTCAGCTTTTTTAATTATCCGCTTCTTGTCTTGTTTACAAAATTTATTAACCCCAGATATCTTTCTATTATGGATTTTACAGTTGAAAGTGCTACTTTAATAGTTTGAGCAATTCTCTCATAAGTTTCTCCAGATTTCTTTATGTTAATTACAGTTCTTATTTTAGTTGTAGCTTTTTTTTTCAAGAGATTTTTAAATTTCCTATTTAAAATTGCAGAAATGAGTATGATTCAAGTAGCATAAAGTTTCAAATAACCTTAAAGCAATAACTCTTATAACATTTCAGTACGTCTTCAAATGTTAATTTAAACTTTGTAAACCTTCAAACGACCTATGAATGGCCAGAGTGAAATGCTTTTTTGGCGATAAAAACAAGTCGTTAATAAGAAAGTAGCTTTTATCTCAATCAAATTTGTTTTTTCAAATATGATTTCGCATTTAATGACAAGTACAGATCTTAGTAAAGACTACAATAAAAGAAGGTTAACAATAAACAATCAGAACTATGTTTTTATGTCATTTGAAACACGTCAATTATTATAATACGTTTTTGACTAAATGTTCTCACGCTGGGTTATCGGATGTGCCAAAAACTTCCGGTTACCTCTCGTTATAAGCCCTTAACTTTGCCAGAAAACTCTTCTGCAGAATATATTCGTACTGGATTATCGGGTGTTCTGAAATATTTTAGCGCTGAATCGTCGGAATTTTTCTGCTAAGAAAAATAAGGAATTAAAAGAAAAAAAAAATCTGAAATTTTTCAGATTTTATACTACTCCGAAATGGGCGTTTTTTTCATTTACACACACATACATGTTTGAGAACATTGGGGCTAATGTCCCTTGGGGCTAAAAATATTTTAAAACAGCGTATCTTTAGAATTTAAGTCAGATGCTGGAGATAAAAATGTTTTATTCCTTGCAGTGTTGCCACTGCTCGCTTTGAAATTGTTGAGTATTTTAATCAAAAATTCGTTAAAGTTTTACAAAATATGAAATAAGCAATAAAACAAATTCCAAATTCCTCAATCGGGCTTGCAGGTGCTCAGAATTCGCGTGGAGGATTAAGTTATTCAAAATTTAATGGCTCTACATATCGTTGTTTTTTCACAATGCGAGAAACATGCATACGTTCACGCAGATTCTTCTTGATTTAATTTCTTTAAATATAATACAGGGTGATAATATTTGGTGACAACAATTTGAAAAGTGATACAACGCTTTTAGTGATTCACCCCAAAATGCCGTTTGAGCACCTAATAGATCTTATGGGCTAACGCCCCTTTGGGTTAAAAATAAAATCTGGTTTTAAGAGAAACAACGCAATTCAAGACTACGATGTCTAAAGATCAACAGCCCTTATTTTTGCGCAGTGATTCTGACTTTAATTAAAAAGTTTATTTGATTTCGTTTTTCACATTTTGTGAAATCTGACAACTATGTACTCCCATTCCAAAAAATTCATATTACTTTTTTGAAAAGGTTTCGTATTTTCGCAATGTTTTGCTTATTAGTCCAAAAGGGCAATTTGTCCTGAAGGACTATTAATTTCGTTTTGCCATCTTGCGTTAAAAACATAAGCAGCGAATCATTTTTCATATTGTTGCCACCAAATATTAGAGCCCTGTAATATATTTAAAGAAATTAAATAATGAAGAATCTGCATGAATGTATGTATGTTTCTCTCACTGTGATAAAATGACGATACCTAGAGCCATCGAAATTTGAATAACGTAATCTTCCATAGAATGTGGGGATGTGGAAGCCCTAATTTGGAATTTGAAATTTGTTTTATTATCGATTTCGTATTTTGTAATACTTCAACAAATTTTCGATTAACAAACTCAACGATTTCAAAGCGAGCAATGGCAACATTGTATAAAAAAAAAATTTATCTCCAGAGCACGAGACTCTGTATCGGAAATTCTAAAGATATGTTCATTTTAAAATTATTTTGCGATATTGCTGTTGAACTGAATTTTATGGCTTGAGTACATAGACCATGATATCTAATAAATAAAAGCACCACACAAAACGTTAAAAAAACTCCCCTTTGGATGTAATTTAAAATCTGAAATTCAGATTTTTTATTTATTTTTATTTTTTTAATATTTATTTATTTCGCAATGCTTTGTGTATTTGTTATTTTTCTAATCTAATTTCCTTTAATTTTATTTTACAGAAAGCAAAATCACTGTGCGTTCTTACTCGCTACAGGTAAGAAATTCCACCAAATTTTTCCTCATTTTAAACCATAAAAATATTCTCATAAAACAATGCATCACTAATATTCTACGCATTAACTTTTTTTTAAAATTTATTTTCCTCATTTTCATCCTCAATTCCATAGCTCAGAAAAATGAAATTCATTTCATCAAGCAATGAATAAAAAACATTAAAATTTTGCACTCTATATTTATGACTCAGTCGCTTTGTTTATATGTCATTAAATGGGTAAGTGTAATAACTACAAACTCATAACAGACTCCACAAAAAATTGAAGATAGAGCTATGTCTTAATATGAAGCTTTCATCTAACTGGACATAGTTCGAATTTCCTCATGTTGTTTAGGTAGTCAAGACTCATTATTTTGCCATTAGATACGGATCGCCGGTACTTTTGAATATACCCAAAATGCTTGGACACATTCCATGCCAATATAAAAAGATTCCATTTTCGTTCGCTATCATAATTGAATTTCTGTGCTTGAGTATGGTTCCTTTTTTAAACTTCGGTTTGCTGGTATGGGATTATTTAAGCAGACCAATGATATGGTCCCTTCTAAGATCATTGACTATTAAAATATAGCGTAGGTATTTTTGTTGTTGCTAAAAGGTACAGCAAGTAAAACATCGGAAGCTGCTAAAAGGAGTTTATTTATAATGCGCGTAATAATGTATTGTAAAGCGATATTAAATTGATATTTTCGGAGTTAATTTTAAAATTATCTTAAGTCTGGAAAAGTTTAAAAAATTTTATGTCTCGTCGTTCTGACTTTAAAAGTTTTCTTTAAAACTTTTTTACGGATTTTTTTAAATTTTTATTACATTGTCCAATATCAAGTTGATTTTATGAATGAAAATAATATTTCTATCGTTGAAAATATTATTTTATTACATCACTGAAAATAATATTTCTACCACTATATTTCTATCACCGAAAATCACTGAAAATAATATTTCTACCACCATATTTCTATCACTAAAAGATTTTTGCAAACATGTTCTTTTGTGTAGTAAAAGACGGAGAGCACCCGGGGGGATTCGTACCTCTCTTCCCGTACCACTAACCTCTCGAGAGGACTTTTGGCTAGCCGCATATTTAGAGTATCCCCCTATGCCGCAAGGACACTATACATTTAAATACATATAGAAACAATAAGAATTGAGAAGATACATAAGAATATTATGTAGATTATTATCTATTTTTATCTGTTAAAAATGTTTTTCGCTTTTGTCTCAATTATTGTCGTTTGACGAAGCGCGTAATGGAGTTTACCTATGTACGAGCTGAAGTGCTTTTCCCTTGACAAGTCCACAAAAAGCTCGACGTAGGCTAAATTGCCATTTACTGCCATTTTTGTATTTTTTCTGGTTTTTTAATTTTAATTATGATTGTGCTTTAAATGTTTTTTTACGTGTTACAAATTTTTAAATGTTGATTTTCTTGAATACCAGCATGTATTTTTTTTTTCGTTATTTTTTTGAGTAATTAATTTGGTTCAAATTTTTATACCTTGGAACGTGGGTATCAAATTTGCTTTTAGGCGTTTTGCTAGGAACATGTATATCATTTACTTTTAGGCGATTGCTTTTAAAATTTTACTCCCTTTACTTGGCTTTAATTTTAATTTTGCAGCTCAATGCTCAAAATTCTTGACTAAAAGGTCTCTTGTTCTTCTACAACTTTCTATAAATTATATATTTAATATATATATATGATTTACGCACTTCATAAAAGAAATGCCAAGAGGAAAAAAGCGTTAAGATGGTGAAATACAACAGCTTAATCTCATATTACTGTCTTTCAAAATCCCGCTCATGAGCATAAACATCAAAGAGCAACTAGAGTACACGTTTCATTGCTTATGCAGTGCTTTGGTGGAGAGTGTGAGTTTTATTGCTCTATCCATTTTCGAAACTGCCCATGATGTTAATGAACTATAACTGCAGAACTTTTTAGTGCTTTGTTATATTTCGAAAATTAGTTTAAACTTCAGAAATTCTTGTTTTCATATGTATAAAATTTTTTAAAAATTTTCTTTAATTTCGCGATTCGAGTTCTTGCAGTGATTTTTTACAAAAAAAAAGTCTTGTTTACTTGTTTCCTTTCTTTCTTTCTTCTTTTGTTTTACATACTGTAATATAAAACAGTGTTCTGTAATAGTTTTGAATGCAAGAGTGTTGAAAATTTGTTAAAATTACATGACTTAAATCCCTTTCGCTCTTAGAGTCATTCATTGCTGAAATTTTATTTAGAAGCTACAAACAGGAATTTAAAATGTCTATTTACATACATTTTCTACTTTGATGTAAGATAAAGATATTTTTAGTAACTGGCATTTAAAATTCTAATAGGTAGCTTGTAACAATAATTGTATACTTATACCGAAATGGATTGAAATAACTAGAGTTATTTTGATAGTATGTAGATGGATTTTTTTTAATTTACTAATTCCACAATGAAAAATAAATTTTTAAAATTTACATTCATTTTCTTAGAAAACTCCTATAAAAAAATTTAAGTTTCGTGTTTTTACTTCCTTGTACGAAGTATATTTTAATCCCGAAAGTTTTGGGTATCATATTTCAATACAAATATCTATTCTAACCTTTACCAGATAATTTTTTTTAGAAAAACGGATTGTAAAATAGGTTTAAAATTGAATCAAAAGAGTTTTTTTTCGTGTACGTAGGTACGTATTTATTTATTTATTGCAATCCGCAGGACCAAACATGTATCACTCTTTTAACCCGCTTAAAAGTCCTTATCCTGCCTTTATTTTCGCAAACGTTGGCGGTTAGTCGTATACTTCCAATGATAGAAGTGCTTTAAATGACGAAAATATTCATGCTTTTGCAATGTCAAATTTAAAAAATAATTAATTATGGACAAATAGCGAAATCTAACTTTTAATGCAGTCTCCCGGTTCCCATACTTGTATCTGGGAAAGTTTTGAGATGGATTTAAATAAAAATTAGTTTATATTGTAATATTATTGAATGTTTTTAATTAGATACATCATGAATTAATTTTGCACTTAATTCGTGATATATCTAATTAAAAACATTGAATACTTTTTACAGAATTTAGTTATAGACTTTTTTCCACTTTTTAAATAGGTTGTAATTGTTGTTACCAACCTCACCTGTCTGACAAAGATCAGCACAAGCAAACGACATTCATCGCGGCAAGGAGTCAAATGCGGCTGTCATTAGCAAGAGCCTTGAGCACCATATAAGGTGACAGCTCAACTTTAGCTCAGTCCCGCCCCAATTTTGAAAGAGAGCACCTCGACGGGACAGATCCGAGGATCTCTCTCATCCCTTTTCCCCTACCACCAACTTCCCGAGAGAGACTTTTGTGTCATCGCATAGTTAGAGAGACCCATGTCGCACAGACACTCTACACTTACAAACATCCGTGCCATATCCGGGATTCGAACTCAGGGCCTTCGGTACGGCATTCAGAGTCATTATCCAGTATTCGCTTGAACGGCTTCTTTTTAAATATGCAGAAGATATATGGCGTGGTCGTCTAAATGATATACATCTAGCATCCTATAATATGTTTTGTTATTCCACTTAGGCCATTTCTATTGATAATCTTCACTGGTAAACTAAAAACTTTAATGGAATTCTTTCGGGTGACTGTTAAAATCTCTAGCATTTCTGATTTTTTGAAACGTTGCTTAGATAATTTTGAGCATAAAATCTCTCAATTTATTTTTCCTGGAAAAAGGGGAAACAAAAAAAAGGATAAAATCTGTAATTTTTTTTTTTGAAGTTCCACCTAATACTTAAGACTTACTTACGTTTAACTTTTGTGGATTGTATCAAATTAGTGAACGTTTTTAGCCTCTCCAGAGAGCTCCTCAAACTAAAATGTAAACAAAAGACTACCGCCATTCATTAAATTATAAAATTTTTGAAATGAAACTTTAATAATTGCTCAAAAATAAAAACTGCTCGTTACAAGCAAAACTATTGCTACAGTTCTAACAAAATTTATTTTAAAACCAATCTAGGCCATTTTTTTATGCGCTGTTATTTTGAAGAACTTGTTTAGGTGTGTAAAAATCAGTAATAATAATCATAAAAAAAATCTGAAATTTTTGATTTGATATTACGCCCGGCTTTTTTTTTTCATTTACAGACACATACCCGTTTCGAGAGCATTTGGGTTACCGCCACATTGGGCTAAAAATATTTAAAAAGAGCATATCTTTAGAATTCCTGACAGATAGTCCCGCGCGCTGAAGATAAAAATGTTTTATCCCTTACAATGTTGCCAGCGTTTGCTTCAAAATTGCTGAGATTTTTAATAAAAAAATTCGTTGAAGTTTTACAGAATATGAGACAAATAATAAAACAAATTCCAAATACGGGCTCCCAGGTGCCCATGTTCAGGTGGAGGACTACGTTATTCAAAATTTGATGAGTCTAGGTATCATTGTTTTTTCACAATGCGAGAAACATATATACATTTATGTAGATTCTTCATTATTTAGTTTCTTCAAATATAACACAGGGCGATAATATTTGGTGGCAACAATATTAAAAGTGATTCGGACTTTAAAGTGATTAGACGCAAAATGCCGTTCCGAGACTAATAGCCCTTCTGAGCTATGGCCCATTAGGACTATTAATAAAGAAACACATAAAAGGCTTACAATATACATATTGCTACATAATTTTATTTTTATGTATTTAGTTTGGATGTAGAAGATTATCTACATACGTCAGATGTCAGACAGAATTTCTGCTGCGGAAGTACGTAAATATAGCATGTAGTTGCACAAGCCTTTTGTTAACTTAATGTTGCGTGAACTGGCAACAATTTCCTTTTCCGCCTTACATTTCATAGTTTCAAAACTTAAACCTTGCACTGCAGGGTTAAGTAAAAATATTTGGAATTATTTGTGTGAAATGGGTATGTCTGTGCCAAAAATGCTGGGTTCCTAAATACCACCCGTGATCATTTATATTTTATTAATGATTCACCTTTTTCTTTGAACGCTTAACTGTAAGAAGTATCCAAATTTGTTGGAAGAAATACGGGCGTTGAAATTTATTAAGCCTACTAAAGAAAATTGTCTCTGAATCCTTGAAATAAATTTTACGTCAGCATGTAAGAGTCGATTACGATTTAGACAGAAATTATGTGTCAATCCTAACTAAACAACTCTTATTATGCTTCGAATAAAATTGGTTTAATTGCATCTGCTGGTTAGATAGTAAATCTTGGTAGATCTGGTTTTACAAGGTGCTCTAATTGAAAATTTAAATTTAAATTAGGAATAAATTCAAAGCAACAAGGTCTCCGTGACTGTGTTGCAAAATGGCTCCATTTGACTTTAGAGGTCATTTATTTGTTTAGTGTCTGACTCCATTAGCAACTTTTAAAAGCTGTGAACAATCGAGCAATTATCTCCATGATTTAGATTGTCAGCTTTCACATTTTAAACAATTATATTGTGAAACTTAAAGACGACTACGCAGCAGATAATGGCTTGCAAGTTTAAGTTGCAATAGTTTGAGATATCACAAATGTATGTTACATAAACATCCAAGGCAAAAGAAAATGGATTAATTTATGGAAGCTAAATGTCCATTTTCTTTCCAAGAAAAGTTAAATTAAAAATCATTTTCTGAGTATAACACTTTATAGAACTGCTGAACGAAATTCCGTGGCTTAGCAAGGTCTGTTTTGCCTGGAAGTGAAGCTTGGCTTATACCACTTATAACCACAAAATCTTTTATCTGAATGATTGCTTAGGCTTCGTTCAGACGAAAGTTTTCCCGTTCTAAGGTTTAGTTGTCTAAAGTATAAAAATCATGAAGTCCATTTACTCCTGTTTAGCAGGGTTTAAGTAGTAGCCATTCAAGGAGTGGAAAGTTGCTCCTGCGTAAATATGCCGCTGACTCAGGGAAACCATCGACAAATGTTTGCTTTCCTGAGACTGGTTGACGCTTATGCCAAGATGAAAAGTTGAAACATCTAAGAAAACTTTTTAAGCCATCTTTTGTGGCATAACCAAGGTCTGGTTGCCTAGCAATGAAGCTCGGCTTAGGCAACTTATGATTTTAAAACCACCGTACGAACTAAGCTTTATAGGTAGCAAGACGAATTTGTTCTGCTCCGTCCCAGATTTGAAGCAGAATACCCTGGGACAGATTCGAGTGTTTCCCATTTGTCTTCCTCTATTCTGAGAGGACTTTCGACTTGAAAGTATTTTAAATTCTCCCATGGCACAAAGAAACCATACACTTACTTACAAGCATCCCAGCCTTCTATGGGATTCAAACCCGAGTCCAAACCGGCTTCCATACTACCATACCATCACGGTAAAACTCATAAATCGTTTGAGGCTATACGTAAAAAAACAGGAAGTCACTGAATTAATAAAAAAAAAACAGAAACTTCAGAAACTTCGCTAGCTATCAGAACAAGACGATACAATAAAACTTTGCATAAAATGGCGAGAACAACTTTTGATTTCTCAATGCCAGATTACGAAAATCCTTTACGAATTTTCTGCCATAATCTAAGTAATTTTAATCCTAATCCGTTATAAGAATTTTGAAAACAATGTTAGCAGGCAGTACAAAAAGGTTTTCGTAAGTAAAAATAGCTACACAGCGGTTCATAAACCCCTATTCTCCGTGAGAAATATTGTTTGCCGTCTCATATAAACTAAGAAATGCAAATCACGAGATCGTAGAAAATCAATCTTAAGGACGTGCGCTTTGTGATTCACAAACTACTAATTCATTAGATACTTCAAGGTTGATCGTGATTTGAAATATTCTTTTGACACTCGCTGATGTTAGCAAGTTAATGCTTGAAACATACACAAATTTTGAGAAAGAATTTCAAGGAAAAAGTTTTAGGGAATGTTTACGGGTAAATGGGTTGATTAACGTAACAAAAGTCTTAGATCCGTCAGCTATTTTAAGCAAAATTTTATAACATTTTTTTTAATTGCAAGTTCAGTAATAACACCTTAATTTTTTTTCTCCCTGGCCACTCAGACAGTATAGTGGTTAGAGGAGCAGACTGCGATACCAAAGGACCCGGGCTCGAATCCCGGAGAAAGTATGGTTGTAACTGTTCGTCCCTTCAAGACAAAGGTGGCCCATCTCTTAGGTGCCTCCATAATAAAATGACCACCGCTTCTGGCGTTAGTAGTGCCAAGCCGAAGTCGGTTGAAGGCCCGCCATTGGAAAAAAAAATTACCGATGGCGGGCTCCGACACTTATAGGCGTTGGCACACCTAAGGTCGGGAGTGGTGGCTTTCTTATTATGAAGACACCTAATAGGTGGGCAACAATTACCTCCAATGAGGGGACGGACAAATTACGTCCATGTCTTTACCGAGATTCGAACCCGGGCCCTTCAGTATAGCACTCAGAGTCACTAACCATTTCCAGTCTAGGCGGCTCCTTTTGAATGACGCTCTGGAAAGGTCAAAATATGACTGCTTCAGTTGAGAGTGATGACGTAACAAATATTCTGGAAAATATTTTCAAAGAAATTTTGAAAATTTATTTAAAGGTTAATAAGCAATCAAATGTCTGAGAAAAATCACAAACCAACCGAAGAAGACAATTAAGATGGATATTTTATCTAATACATAGCAAAAGGTGGATGTCATTAATCAAACGGCAATGACTAAACCAAACTCAAACCCAAATGGCATCATTTTACAATGATAAATAAATCTGTCTGGTGTTATATATTTCTCAGCATTTTAAAGAATGATTGACAGAAACAGGGATGCAGTCCCAAGAAGGCCTTGGTGTGTGCTCTGGAACAAGGTCTCAGATGTCCTCTTACGAAATAGACACAAAAGGAAAATTCAGCTCTATAGATGGAAGTAAGCATTTTGGGAATTGCCATGTTGGGTACCATTGTTTCTGAAGGTTTTGACAAGACTGGCGTCACAGCCCCGGGAGAGCCCCAAGGCTGAAGCTTTCTGGGCCCGCACAAAAGTAACTCAGGAACATTCCTTGCCGTAATCTCCTAACCTTGCCAAGTATTAGCAATGTAAAGCAGGCCTCTGCATGCCGCCGCTGATTGCTTCCCCTCCTCCAGAATCTTGGACAATAGCATAATTAAAGCTTGACGTTACTTAAATAGATCATTTGATGATCGCGTGCGACTAGGGGCGCATTGTTTTTCTTTTACCCGATCATTGTTCACCTTCAGACAAACTCGCGTGCAGTCAGCCTTGCATCACGAAAAATCGGCAAAAACAGTGGACTTGTGCAGATTGTGATAGGGTGGTGATAAAAAGATACGAGTGATAAGGTTTTGTAAGGGTAAATTGTGAGCAGAATAGGGTACTTTTTGTGTTTTGTTTCGCTCCTTCCCCCTTCGATTTATGCCAGTTAATTGTTCTGCACGCGCAATTGTTGCGGTTGACTTAACGTGTTCACTTCGTCTGGGAACGTTGTCGTAAGGCAATTATGTCTATAAATTAGTTCGTTCGGTTCAAATAATGGTGCGGATTATTTTCTAATCTAATTGTTAGTTTAATCTCTTCAGGAAGTTGATTCTTAACAAATTGTCGTTCCACCGTGAATTTACTGTGATTAACTTAAAATTTATCTTATTGGAAATAAAAGCGAGCTACATTAACGCTGAAATTAAGGAACAATCAGATTGCAGTTTAGCGATTATTAATAGGCCAACAATAATTATCTTTAAACCAATGAGGCTTCTAATTTAGTTTTAAACTTATATGTTTTAAACAGGACTTTCCAAAGTTATTTGTTCCATGAATCCATGTTTCCTCAGCACTGCTAGGCTATCATTCCGTCATTCCTCCTCTTACTTTCCAAAACTTAAATTTAGAATATTTTTTAAAGTATTTTGTAAATTAAACAACAAAATGAACAGAAAATATTGATAAATACTAAAACTTGAACAAATGTACATTTTTATACTCATAAACTATAACTAAATACTTAATGGAAACATTAGGCTAATTTCGAAGCAGGAGAGATGAAAAAAGAGCAATGCCCTCGCCGGGACTCGAACTACGGACCTCTCGAAAACGCGTCAGGCGTGCTGACCACTACACCACGAAGGAATGCGAAGAAGGCTGGAGAAATACCTTGCATACTTAACAGGTAAATAAAAAGCTGACCTCATTCACTGAAACTATAGGATTCTTTCCTGATTGAGACCCCTTGCTGTAAACTACTATTTTTTTGTACTTATCAGTTATTTAATAATATGTATGTTAGAACAATGCTATATATAAACCTAATATATATCCTAAGTCGATCTTTCGAGACGTGGAAAACACAAGTTCAATTTCGACAATCGGTGCAATAGAACGAGAGATATAAAAGTGCCAACTTTTTTTTTTTTTGGTGTGTGCGTATGTGCAAGGTGTACATTAAAAATCATTTTATTGCGTAACTACATTTTAAATTTTATTTCGTAGTTTCGCTTTAGGTTACTTACTATATTACGGTTCTATTTTCTTCACATTGTTCACGTATATCAAGGCATACGTATTATTAACACTATTACACTATCAGGTATCCGATAGGACTAAATTACTAGGGTTTTATCGCAATTTTAACCTTAAATTATTAAGATTAAAAATGTGATAATTGGTTCAACAGGGCTTTGATATCAATATAGGCACACCAGCGCCGTAGGCTACTGGAGACTAATACTGAATAAGCTGATTTAAGTTTAGCTCTGAATTTACCATTTTAATCGTAATTAGCATTAAACGAACTAAGCTTAATGCTGATTTCTCACCCTGGGCTTAATTATTACTCCCAATTATTGAACGAGCTGTTTACACTAAGCTCGTGTCTTTCTGAGCACAATCCAATTGCAAGCTGTTATCGTTTACAGTGTTCTGTACGGGGTTTTTCTTCCTTAAGCTAAACAAACAGCTTTCGTGTGTGCCTTTTAATAATTAAAATATTCGTTTTCATGTATTAAAAAAAAAAAAAAAAAAAAAAAAA
>KK115066.1:29637-90154 GCA_000611955.2 Stegodyphus mimosarum | reverse complement strand
AATTGCGCATAACGTAGAAGTGTAAAAGTTAGTCATTTGAAAATAATATCTATTTCTTAATACTATTCTGTTAACTATCAGTAACAAAATCTTTTATTTACATAGTACTTTAATATTAAAATATTTAAAGAGACATTTTAAGCAGTATTCCAGGACTTAACTTCTAAAATTAGAAGTGTCGAAGCCCTGTGGAAGACTGTCCAGAAAGAAAAACAAAAGTAAATAAATAAATAAAATGACTAATAAAATAATTAAACAATTAAATAATTAATTATTAAAATTAAGTTATTAATGATTAGAAAAATTTAACAATTAATATTAAAATTTAATCAAATGCAAAGAGATAAATAAAAATGTATTAAGTTATTAAATAAATGGTACATTATTAAATAATAAAATACAGCACTGGATCCTGACTTATTTGGGGTTTCGGCTGGACTTAACAATTTCATACAAAATATAAAAAACAGCTCAACCTGTCTCCGATTTAATTTAAGCTCTGAATATAATTCACTACTTCAAGGGATGATAGTTATAAAGAACATTCTGCTTCCAGCACACCAATGAAAAACGTAAAAATGGTTAATGCGTCACAAATGAAAATAAAGAGAATGCTATAAACAATAAGAGAATACAGAGAAAATTTTAACTGATGGCCTGTAGTTATGAAAATAAAAAGATAAAAATCTGACATTTTCTGACCACTATCTCCTTTCAGTATAATTCTAGCTGTCAAGCAAAATATGACAAGGGAAGCAAATTTTCACCGAATACGAGAATTAGGGAAAAAGAGTAACAACTAACAATTCTGATCCCCCGTCTTTGGTTCATCGTTCCAAAAAGTCTGCAGATGCTCTTTTCAGTGGGAAGATATTAGTATTGGGAACGAAAAATTTATCCGCTGTCATAAATTCGTTGTACTTTCTGGAGAATAAGCCTTTGACATGTGAGTAGAAGCTTTTCTTTCCTTAAAAGTCTCGACCTCCATTCAAGGGCTTGTTTCCCAAGGAAAGAGAGGCATGCATTCAGAAATTAGGATCTAATTTTACTAAAATTTTATTATTAAAAACTAGCCGCTATGTGGCCAGCCTTCGTCTGGCTTTTAAACGTACCGGGAAAATGCCTAAAAGACACATATGGGATCGATGGCCCGTAAGTTCTTCCAACTATTTTTTCTTTGTTAAGAATAAAACCCTCCCTTGCATACGGCCCTGATGTATTACCAGAACAACATATACATCTTGAATTTTTAGCAAACTGATTGCATGAGATGTGTATTAAACTTTTGTTAAAACGTAATTTATATTCTCCTTCTTAACCACCACCATAACTACATAAAACATTATATAAAAATTCTACAATAATATAAATAACTCCATGCCATTTCTGATGAGTCAAAATTTTTTAAACATTTTCTTACTTGATAGTTTGAGTGATTCTTTTTCTGAAATTTTGAAATATTATGATACTTTAGGCAATCTTCTGAGAAAATGTGTCAGGAGTCATATCGCAGCCATTCAACTTGTTAGTAATATTTTATCTTATATTTTCAAGAGAAAAAAATTACAATGAAATAAGCAATATCTCTTAATACAAATATTAATTATCCTAATAAAAAATTAACCAAATTTCCGTTGGGAAAAAATCATGCAAAACTTTTCAATATCTTACAAACAGTGAAATAAGCAAAAAATAACACGAAAGAAAGGTAAAAAATAAAAAATTCTGAACAGAATTTTACTCTGCAGAGCAACTTTAAAAAAAATAAATAAAATAAAAATGCATTATATATATAAAAAAATGACAATGAAATAAGCAGTGTCCCTTAATGCAAATATTACTTATCCTAATAAATAAATTAGCCAACTTCGCTTTGCAAAATCTTAAGAACTCAAATGCTATAAACAGATTAAGAGCTTTATTTCCTAAAAAAGGATAATGCAAAACATTTTTATAATTAAAATTATACATAATTAAAACATAATATAAAAAATTACAATGAAATAAGCAATATCCCTTAATATAAATATTAATTATCCTAATAAATTAATTAAACAATTTACCTTTGCAAAAAGAAACAATTTTTCAATTTCTTAGACTTTTCAATTTCTTTAAAAAAGCGACATAAGAAATACGATGAAAAACGTTGCCAAACCCATATTTCTAAAAGAATGAAACTATTCAAAATGATGCGATTTCATCAAAAATCTGTCAACAACAATAAGAATTAAAAGTTGTTGCCAAAACCATATTTTAAAATATGTGAGATCTGAGAAGTGTATTCGGAAGCTTTATTTAAAAATTTTTAAAAAGAATACAAAATATTATTATTTTTCGAAAATTCTTTTTGTAAAAGGAGTCGGAAGGATTAAAGTTTAACGTGTCAAAAAATGATAGGAAAATAAAAAGTACATTTTTTAAAATAAACTTAAAAACAAAAATTCCGTTGCAAAGGTGTTAAGCTCACTTTGCTGAATAAATTAGTATTTAATCGATTTATTGAAATACGAAATTTATTTTAAGTTTGTAAAATAGCTAAGTGCCTGCGTTTCACGACGATGTGAAAATGAAATGTATTGAGTAATATCTCGCTTTCTTATAACCAACTATGTCTCAAAATGACGCGATTTCGCCAAAAACATAAAATAAAAAATAATCAAATTCGAATTTCGAAAAAATCGCTTCGAGGTGCACTAGATGTCTAAATGTTGTCTAGATGCACCTATGTACCAAATTTCGTAGCCTTGGGTCCATTAGCTTACGCGCAGCACGAACGAAAGACACACACACAGAGACAGACTCTTTCTTTTATTA
The DNA here is from genome assembly GCA_000611955.2 of Stegodyphus mimosarum. Classification (NCBI taxonomy): domain Eukaryota; kingdom Metazoa; phylum Arthropoda; class Arachnida; order Araneae; family Eresidae; genus Stegodyphus; species Stegodyphus mimosarum. The sequence continues at coordinate 87,340 of KK115066.1, read as the reverse complement.
TATATAGAGAAACGCCAAATTCCAAAACATGCCAATATGTAAAATCACTTATATCTTAAAAAATTTTGAATAAAAAACTCTAATTTTTTGCAGGTGGGCCTAGGAATACATCTACTTTAAGATGATGTTAAAAATTTTATACGTTATAATAAAAATGTTTTCGAAAAATGTATAAAAAATACAAATTTAAAAAATAAATCATAAATAAAGGTGAATTTTATTTGGAATGAACCTAAAATTCGAAATGTGAAAGGAAGAATCGAATAGGTTTAATAAAAAAAGAGGTAGTAATAAATATATACCAAATTCCATTAACATGCAGGAGTTAAAATTTTGAGAGCTAATTTTTTAAAAACTACTCGTGCGATTTTTACAAAACTTGTCACTGGCATAATTTGAGTCGTAGAATGGAAATATGCAAAAAATTGATATGTTATTTCAGAAAAAGTCCAATTTTATGTCGAATACCTGTGTTAGAATAATGCTATATATCAGGGGTTGCCAAACTTCACTGTAATAGAAGCCGCATGGTAAATTTCAAAAAAGTTCGAGATCCCCAGCTGGATTTCCCAAGAGCCTCAAATCCATTTTTATATTGAAAAATAATGAATATTTGAAGTAAATTAATGAGAATTTCACATTTTTATGCAATTAATTTGCCTGCAGAAAAATGAGAAAATTTTATTTCTCCTACTTTGCGTTCAGAAACAACACATTATAAATTTGAGACTACTGTACGATGTATTCCTTTAGGTAAAACACAAACATTTTCTTTTTGGTTTCCTTTATTCTTCTTCGTTCATAATTGTTGTTTGTTTTCATTAGAAGTGAACCGAAGCCGAAAAAATATTTATTGGTTTTTAGAAATACATATTGTAAAAGGTTTTTCATTTGAATGAATAAATCATTCGTTTTAAAAAACAAATTGAATAATTTTTCTTAAATTTTAACTCCTACATATTGTTTTAGAAACCATAAAATAAGTGATACAGGAGCAGAAAAAAAAACAGACAAACTGTTATATTAGCAGTTTTTCTAACAGTTATATCCACGCACGAAACAGAGAAACTGTTATATTATTTTAGAATAAGCTATTAACTCTCTTAGGCTTTTGTATGAAAATTAATAACTTTATTTTCCCACGCAATTAACATCAGGGCTAACATACGGAGGTCATATCTAACTTTAAACAATTGAATTATCATAACTTGCAGTTATTAAATGATTATCAGCTGCAGGTTATATGCATGCCTTATTTTTAACATAATGGAAAATAAGGGTAGCTGTAATGGATTTAAACCATTCGATCTTGTTAACTACATTTTCTTTGAAGTCATCCTTTTCACCACAATAAAATGCTGATATTTTAATATGACTAGTGTTCAAAGAGGCATCACGATATGCTGTAGCTGAGCATTTACACTAACATAATGTTACGGATTTCACATTTATTTGGCTATTTATTTAGAATTGTAATTGAAATTGCTTTATATTTCTCGTGCAACGCAGACGATTTTTAAAGAGAAAGCTACGTCAAAAAAATAAATAAATAAATAAATAAAAAGTAACAGAGTGCGTGCATTTAATGTTAATTAAATAAATATCTTGTAATTACTGTTGCCATCCAGAAAAATCGAGATTGTCCTAATGATAATTTAAAAAACTTATAAAAGTCGAATTGAAACACCTCATCTCAGTGCCATCTGAATGCTATCATAATTTAACATCGTATATTGCTATCTCGGATATGCTCATCATACTAATTGCAGATTTTCAAAATCTTCAAATGCTCTTTCCCGACAACTTCGCTGCTGTATTCACGTCCACGGACGATAGGTGTAAATCAGTTACACCTTAATCATCATTCAAGCAATTGGCCCAAGGGCGGAAATTTAATGAAGAGTGAAGACCGTAATGGTCATGCTTTGTCTTAAACGAAACGATCTACGATCTATCTCATCTCAGTTGTTGTTGTAGTTGTTTAAAGCGAACTGCTGTTTGTTTACTTAATGCTGTGATTGATTGTAGCGAATTCTCTGTGAGGTTGGACTAACTTTATCTGTTTTAAAGTGAATTCTGTTTAACGTTTGAGATATTGTGATATTGTACTAATATCTCTGAAGAAATATTTCAGCATTTTGATTTATTTCTTGTGAAAAGAATAAATTTTTGTTAACTTTTTAACGACTTGTGCATTCAATACATAACGAACCCTTACGCACGCAACAATATATTTTTAATATTTAGGTATATATGTAATTTGTTCAAATAATGAATGGAAAATTATTTTGTTTAAAATTTTTTTTTTATTCATCTATTTTGTAATTCATTAGATTCGAAAAGGTACAGTTTTCAAAGATTTAACCCAGTATTTTTAAGGCTGAGACTTTCGAATCTTCATAGCTCTCGAATCTTCAGAAAGAGTTTAAATTTTAAATCTCGATCAAATCTTTGGAACCCATACCTAAAAAATCGTTAAACGTTTGAAATAAAAACTTTGGAATGATTAGTTTTATTGATGCCGAGTATAGAAGAACTTGAATGAAGAAACATCAAAATGAAGATGACTGCAGTTTCAATAGTATCGGAATCATCAATTTTATTCATGACGGCCCTGAGTGCGGCAATGTTTAGTATAATTTCTAACGAAATCTGCCAGAATACTTACGTAATCAGGATGCTGAGCATCACTGAAAATTTCCGAAATTATCTCTGGAACTATCTCGATAATTTTGGACATAGATAATCTACTGCTAGTAAATCTAGCAACTTTTGCCGCGATTTATAAATGCTGCTTGTGCCACATATTCCATCTGTATACCACTCGAACACCAGCAATGGCTGTTGAATTTTGAGCTGGTTTTCGAACGCAGCCAAATCAAAATTAATGGCACAGAGAGAAAAGATGCTTATGACTATTGCAATAAAATTATTTTATATAGCTTGTATAGCTTGTATTTTAGAAAGTACAGCTGAAGTAAGATTTAGATGGAATAGTGAGATGTAAGCTATAGATACCAAAAGATTTCTGTTATGAACTCCGCCCTTAATAGATGAACTAATGGTGGGAACCGATGAAACTTGAAATGGAACTAAAGGTAAAATAATTAGGTAACCTGTTAATAAACACAAAGCTCCCGACAAGCGATAACATGGCTTGATAAACTGAGCTAACCGCCTCGCTGTGCCACTGCTTTACTTGCTATTAACTCCCGCTGGGAAGTAGGCATAAGAAAATCTTCCATTTCAACCATTGCCAAGAAATAAATTAGAAGGTTGTGCGAAGAAAAGGGGGTATAAACACAACTAGTCTTTTCTGACATTTGTACAGAAAACACGCATTTTTTTAGCATCGCATTTTGTTAAGGCACAGAAAATATTTATCTTCAGAGCTTTACGTACAGTGGCTCAAACAATTGAGGATACACCTTACTTTTACTTGATAAATCCAACTTTCAATAGAAATAACACATTAACTAGAAGAGAAAACGTGTTTTTATTTTCACACGTAACAAAAGGGTCAATTTACAGTAAAAATAACGAAAATCAACAAAAAAATATCTAAAATTAAAAATTTCACTAGTATTTCAAAGAAACATAGGCAGATCTTTACCTCAATTAAGGATACACCAATGAAATTTTTGTGATATATCGCATACAAAGACGGTGTCAATATTTGGTTGTATGTCCTTTGGCTTTTATAACGTCCTCTAAACGTCTTAATACCGATTTGACCAATTTTTTGGTGGTTATCTGGAGATATTTTATCCTATTCTTCTTGTAACACTTGCTTTAAATGGGCTTTGTTCCTAATTGGTGTTTTTGGACCGCTGTTTCGAATGTGGCCCACAAATTTTCTATGACATTGATGTCAGGGGACTGTGCCGGTGTTTTCAATTGCTGTTTACAATGAAAAAGACATCACATTTTAACATTATGTGCCGTGTGTTTGGAGTTGTTGTCGTGCTGGAATATAAAATTTCCATCTAAACCCAAATTTTTTTGCACTTTCTTTAAGATTGTTGTGGAGTATATATATATAAAGTTTGTGATCCATTATGCCATCTATAAAAACTAAATTTCTTACCCCATTTGAAGTACCCCATTTGAAGCCATACAACCCCAAACCATGACGGAGCCACTACCATGTTTAACTGTAGGACGCAAATTTTTTGGATCCAAAGCGGTGTTCGGCCTTCTCCAAACGGTGCGACAACCATCACTTCCAAAAATGTTGAATTTACTTTCATCACTAAATATAACTTTCTTCCAAAAGTTATCTCTCTTCAACTGATGAGTTTTTGCAAACTTCAAACGCTTTCCTGATTTTGTAAGCTTATAAATGGTTTCTTTCTAGCTACTCGACTGCTATATCCAGCATGTCTAATCAAATTTTTCACAGTTTCAGCATTTACACTTCTGCACATTATTCGAGAAGTTTCTGCAGCTAATATGACTTAGTTTAGGATCAATTTTGATATGTTTCAAAATTTTACTTTTGGCTACATCACTCAGAATACTTTTCCTTCCTCTTCCACTTTTATTTTCAATTAATCCATCGCTTTTAAATCTTCCAATGATTTTCTGTACACACGAGTGGCTTCTACCGACAATTTCAGCTATTTCACGATAAGATTTTCCTTTCTTAAATAACCTTAATATAAATTTTCTTACATCAATACTGGTCTCTCTCCGAGGAGCCATTTTCCATTTAAAATTGCGACTTTAAATTCACATAACCAACTTCAAAAGACAAAAATAACAGTCGAAAACGTTTATGATAAAATTGGCCAAACTTAGATTATGATAGTAGCAAGCAGAAAAAAATCTAGTGGTAGTTAAACAAAAATTTCATTAGTGTATCCTCAATTTTTTGAGGTAAAAATCTGCTTATGTTTATTCGAAATGCCTCTGAAAATTTTTATTTTAGAATTTTGTCGTTGATTTTTCTTTATTTTTACTGTTAATTAAACCTTTTGTTATGTCTAAGAATAAAATTCTAGTTAATTTGCACTTCTAGTTAATGTGTTATTTCGATTGAAAGTTGGATTTATGAAGTGTATCCTCAATTGTTTGTGCCACTGTACATGTTTCTTATGTAACTAGCGAGTTTTCCATGAACCAAATATCAAATTATACTTATTCAATTTCCCACATGAAACGTGGCTTCATCACGGGGTCACGGGTCTACCCACGAAATCATACACTTGTAGATCTACACTAAACTTCACCTATTTGAATCTCTAGTTTTTACTTTCCATGCTTTCTCAAATTTTGACACGTGAACTACAATTGTGCAACACACGCCATATTTTTGCTTCCTTGTCTGTTAGCATGATGCATGGATTTGCTGAGTATTCAAGGGTAAATCGCGTGAATATATTCGCCATTCCATTAATGACTTTGTTTGGTTGTTGATTTAAACAAATATCAGGATATCTGTGGCTTTTTCTCGCACAAGTGACCCCTGTCATTAAAACGCTTTATCTGTTTTGTGATACTGAGAGAGCGAGGTGCTTTTCTGAAAATTCGGTTATCGCTAAACAACGATTACTGATAGAGGTTTTGCTCTAGAGTTTGTTCTAGCTAGTAATGAATGTTTTTGCATAAAAACTTCCATATTGAATATCATCCCGTCTAATGAGTTTTCCAGCATTGTCAAATGAAAGTTAGAGAGTTTACTTTTTCGTTTCATACTTTTATCTGCAAAATAAATTTATTATATGTATTACAAATAGGGTTTCATTTAGTAATATTAATCTTGAATTGCCTTATATGTTTGTCAAATTATGTCGAGAAAGTGAGCTTCAAGATTCAACTGTTTATTTATGTTAAAGTTTACCTATGCTAAACTTTGTCTGTATTCTAATAATAAATGCAGACCTAAACAAGGAGAAGAACATCGAGTATAATTAAGTATTTTTTTAGGTAAGTATCGTTTTAGGAATTTATTGCAGTTCGCTGATGCCATATACTAGTTGAAGAATGAAGAATTCTGGCATTTATACAGAAAACACGCATTTTGTTTTTCATTTTTCATACTCATTTTCTCTTATGTAGCATTCATAAATTACGCTATATTTTTAGTGCAAGAATGCTTGATGGTAGATCAGCTAGATATGGGTTCCAGATATGGTGATTTCGGATTCCAGATTTGATCGCTGCGCCAGATTTGATGACAGTGCCATCAAATCTTCCATTTAGTTTTATTAGAAAAATTTGTATTAATTTCTTAAAGGCAAAAGGGTTTGCATAAATTTTTGTTATTTGGAGCTAAAGTTTTGAAGCAAAAGTAAACGTGTCTGCTTAAGTTCTCTAAAAAACGGCAGTTTAAAGCGAGAATTCTTTGAAATGGAATCTTTATGCACACGAGAATACTTCAGAAAATGAAAGATCATAATTAAAAATGAAACATTTATGGGGCTAAAATCCAGTAGAATTCCACAGTACATTACGTGAGATTTTAGTGATCAGGAAGTGCACAGAAGTACAACATACCTGCCGCTCAACCGGTATAGTGGTTAGCGTCGCTGATTGCCGTGCCGAAGGGCTCGAGTTCGAATCCTGGAGAAGGCATGGATGTTTGCAAATGTATAGTGTCGGTGCGGCATGGCGGCACTTTAAATATGCGAAAGGTGGTTTGGTGGAAGGGGAGAAGGGTGGGAGACCCTCGGACACGTCTTCCCCGGGGTGCTCTCCATCAAAATTGGGGGGCAGAACTGAGCCAAATCGTACTGTCACATCATGCCAGCGACAGGCGTAATCTAGCGCCCCTTGACACGAGAATTCTCGTAGGCTTGGGCTGAATCTGTCAGACAAGTGAGCACGAGCAGCAACAACAACATACCTTTGAGCTACGAAGTTTTCGTGGAGGATATGACAAACATACAAGATGATTGAAGTTTAAAAAGATAAAAAATATCAACTGATTAAAGAATTGTAGTGTAGGAACTAGAACCGAGACAACTAGTTCAGCTACACTGGATAAAAAAGCAAAAAGTTTTGAGCACCGGGAGGCAGACAGCATAAGATCGGCTTTAATCTAACGTGATATTTGTGGAGAGCCAAAAAGAAAAAGTTCGTCAAGTAACATGCGAAGAAAAATCGAGCTAAAGCGATTTCTTTTATTTTCAGTATTTTGACAGAAGTTGTATATTAAAAAAAAAAAAAGAAATTTGTGCCCTCATTGCTTGATGCAACATTATTGAAACGAAAGACTGATGTTAAAAAGGAAAGCTTTCTCTCGAGAATGACGGTAATTGAGAATACTTGAATTAAAAATCTGGGCTAAAATTGAAATTGTTGTCAATCCAGAGAAGTCCATTCTCTTCGCGACCTCCTAAATTTCAACATCCACAACCAGTGGTTACGTAAATGATGATCTTTGACTAGGATTAAAGTATTATTGCGAAAGATGTGAAATGGGAAAATATGTTTCAAGTGCTAATTTTCGACTAAATGCAGCATTTTAGTATGAGTGGTTGCAAAAAATGTAAAGATAATTGCATAAAAGTGACCTAACATGTTTGAGAACGGGGAATTAACTTCGAAGGACACAAGAGCTCCCCACATGGACAGTGATTTTCCTTCATGAAAGATGTTTTTTTAATACTTACCTTAGCTATTCAAAGACCGAGTAAAATTAGTATTACTAGGAGGAATAGCATATCTTCCAAGACAATGGATCACGACTTTCGCTGTGAAGCTAAGAATTTACACAGAAAGAATGTAACCACTGGCTGTTTGAAATAAAGTTAACCTAATAGGAAAATTTGGAGAGTATTACTTTTAAATTGCCCTTGTACTGTATATATTGTGCTATTTCGATGGCCATTACCTGTTCTAAAAGTAACAAGAGTATGAGAGTAATTGGCAGAAATAGAACTATTTGTAGTTCTGCTTTGTTATTCTGACGATAAAATTGTGATGGATAGTTTGAAACAATTAAATTGTTACACACATAATGTAATTCAAGAAAGCAAATTACTAATTCATAAAGAAACGGGTAAGCGCATAATTTCTATTTTAAATGCAATTGTATGTCGAAAATTAGCTAATGTTTATTGAGAGTAAGTCACATTTTAAGGGGCCAAAGAGCCACAAGGTCGCGAGCCGCAGTTTGGCCATCCCTGCTATATGTAAATCTAATATATGTCCTAAGTCGCGCTTTCGAGGCATATAAAACGCAAGTTAAATTTCGACAATCGGTCCAGTAGAACGGGAGATGTAGAACTGTTCCTTTTTTTTTTGGTGCAAGATGTACGTAAATGCTGTTGATGATTTAAAATAATACTGGATCGCAATTAAAATGCATTAAAACTTCTTTATAATGTGGTAGTTAAATCTTAATATTGCAAGATTTTAACTTGATTTGCACTTCTATACTATTTTCTGATGTTTCTCATTTCGACTCATTTGTACTCATACAATGATATAAGGACTTTTATAACACCGACTCAAACATGAGTGTTTAATTAAAGTGGACTTTTATAATACCAATTGAGAAGCGTTTCTGCAAAATTTCAACAGTTACTTGCAAACTGTCTCACCTGTTGATAATTTAGATTCTTTTACTTCCTTATAATTAGGTACCTTTTCTAAAATTTATTCCCCGAGTTAAAAATTTTCGAACACAGGGGTTTCCTAGTGCTATACTATTCTACTGAAATAAGCACGAAAAAAGTGTTATTCAATAAATAAAGCTAAATATGAGAACGAATGTGCATATGAGCACATATAGTTATAATTTTCCATTGTATGGGAGAATAGAATAATAAAAAATGAGCAGTGTTTATATTTAACATTGAACCATAAAATTTGCAAACCTATTAGATTTATTCATAAACCAACGATCAACCAGTTCTGTTCGCTTAAGCGTCAAAATAAACTATTACGCTACCAGCGTATCACGGACTCTTAAGAGACTAATAAAAATATTCTGAAGTATCCATTTATTCACTGAAAAGATGTTCGGAATTCCAAGAAACTAAAGTAACAATAATTATTAGTAGAAAATACATCAAGTAATAAAATTAAATTAAAGCACCTATAAAATAAAAACTACCCTCACTTTAAATCCAACGAATTTCCATGTTTTAAATAGCAGCGAGTTTTAAGTAAAGTATCACTATTATTTAAAACATGAACCAGCGGGAGATCATATGTTGGCCACATCAAATTTTTTTTGTATATGAATTGATTTCACCTGCTTTAAAACAATAACACAAGTACTAGTATCTTCTCTTGTTACATAGAAATTGTCTAATTTTTTAAACGTACAGCTATCTCAATCGCTTTTGCGTATTTAGAACAATTTTTAAAGTTCCAGGAGCCAGAAAAACTCTCCATAAAAGTTATAGTAAATTATATTTAAAAAAAAAAAAATTGCAAACGCGCTGTTTGAAACCAGTAATTTAAAAATCCTAACCTAGTGGTGCCATCTATTGTGTTCTCAAAGAACTAATTACAGTTCTCAGTGAATTAACGTTCCAAGGAATCGTTAGTTGGTTTCAAGGAATTACTAAATAACAAATTTTTGGTAAGTGCTTAAAAAGAGGAGGATATTTATAATCTTGACTGTTTAGATTTTAATTTAGTATTTGAAGCGTAACATTTAGTGTTCTCGTGCTATGCACACCTGGAGATACAAGTATCCTAATCAAATTTCGTTTATTGGTTTCAGAGCTCCAATTGCGCCGAAGTCCTAAATAAGAACGATTCTGATCCAATTTTTTTACCAAACTGAATAACGATTTTAGCAAAATATGTTTTTGAGCCTATAAAATTGTTTCTCTAATAAGTATGTCTCAAAAATCAATTCTAACTTCTGATGCATGCCTTTCCGTCCCGAGGAAGTCACCTCTTGGACAGAGTTTGAGCCTTTTAATTAAAGAAAAATTCCCAGATGTCAAAACTTTGTTCTTTTGGAAGTGAAAGGAATTTATGAAAGCTGCTTTCAGAACGAGTAAATTTTTCCTTCCCGAAAGTAATAAAAATGATCACTTTGCTGATGCTGCTGCTTGCATTAATTCGGTATGGGCGGATTCAATTGCTTGAGAGTTACAACAGAGCGGTAAAAGGGATACATTGTTACATTACCACTCCAAGTTACAACGGGCTTAACATAATGGAGTACTAAGGGCTCAAATATGCCCAATATTAGCGATTTCTCTGGGAAAAGACGACATGCATACTTTTTAAAGCAATATAGCTAAATACGGAAAATGAAAATGGTCATTTGTACAAAAATTTGCGTTTTCTATTAGCTTATAGATCAATCCTAGCCTATAGATTCGAGTAAAATTTTTCTTTTGTCACAATTTGCATGACAGCTAGAATTACGTTGATAGGGGATAGTGGTCATGTTGGCACCCGCCGTTGATTCCCCTGGCGCATGCGCATAATAAGCAAACTCTCTGCTGCGTAATATTTTTTCCAGAGTGAGTTAACCAAAAGTCTGTGGTGAGTATCAGATGCACGCGAGAAGCGAAGTACTGTGTAATTCATGTATCTTACTTATGTTTCTACGTCTTCAAAGCTTAAATAAATGTTTGTCCTGTAGATGGAAGTCGTCATTTTTATTCTACATTGGTTATGGGCCCAGGCATTGCATAACTGCGCAATACAACCGTCTGTGTAAAATTCTTTCGGCAAGCTAAGCTGAGTCGACTGAAATCGAAAATGACGACCACAAATACAGTTTCAATTGAAAAGCTGAAAAAGGACAATTTTGACACGTGGAAATTGCAAGTGGAAGCAATACTGATTAAAAATGATCATTGGGACTATGTAACTGGGAAAATTACGAAACCAGAAACTGGTGATGAAGGTTATGCTAAATGGAAATCTACTGACCAAAAAGCAAGAGCGGATATAATCCTATCAATTTCACCCAGTGAACTTACACAAGTAAAAAACTGTGTAACATCCCATGAACTATGGAGTAAATTGCACTCTATTTACGAATCGAAAGGGCCAGCTAGAAAGGCCACAATTCTAAAAAAATTGCTTTTTACAAAAATGACCGATACTAAAGAAATGACTGATCACCTAAATGATTTTTTCATTCTCGTGGACAAGCTAAAAGAGATGGAAATCGACATTGCGGATGATTTGCTAACAATATTGCTTTTATATAGCATACCGGACTCTTATGAAAGCTTTCGAATTGCCATTGAATCTCGTGATGAACTGCCTGCTCCAGACATGTTGAAAATTAAACTGCTGGAAGAAGCTAACGCCCGCAAAAATAAAAATTCATCGTATTGTGAATCACAACAAGCATTCTATTCAAAAGATCGGAAGTATAATCAACGACCGGTTCCTAAACCGAAACTAGAGACGTCTGCAAACCGAAAGTATCCAGTTAACTACAGATGCAACTTCTGCAATATATACGGGCATAGAGCATCGGAATGTAGGAAGAAAAACAAGGAAAATAAAAGCAAACGCCTTGGAGAAATTGCGATGTCTGCAGAAAATCAGAATTCGGTGAAACAAGAAAGGGCCGCATCATGCACAGATAGTGATTCTAAAGACATTTTTTGTCTAGATAGTGGTGCAACATCACATATGTGTAACAGCAAAGAACTTTTCCAAGAAATTCACGAGGTAGGTGATATTTATGTTAAATTAGCTGCTAATAAAATAGTTAAAGCTATCGGGAAAGGAACTGTTAAATTTAAAGTTCGCATAGGTTCTAAAACCGAAAGTATCAAACTCGAAAATGTATTGTGTGTGCCTGATTTGAAAAATAATTTAATCTCTGTATCTAAAGTAACTGCAAATAATTATTCAGTAATTTTCAAAGAAAAATGTGCTAGAATAATTAATTCTAATAATGAAACAGTAATTTTAGCTAAACGCGAAAATGATCTTTATTATGTCATGCCAATATTCGAATCTCTATCAATTGCTAAAGAAATAGATCAATGGCATACAAGATTTGGCCATTTAAATGAAAACGATCTTAAAAAACTTCTATTAAATAACATGGTTAGAGGTCTTTCTTTTTCTCAAAATGATTCTCTTTCTACCTGTAAGGTATGCATTCAGGGTAAACAAACCGCAACCCCCCTTCCCAAAGAATCTGAATATAGAAGTACTGAGTTGTTAAATCTAATTCATTCTGATTTGTGTGGTCCCATGAGAGTCGAATCAATAGGCGGATCATTTTATTTCGCAACATTTATCGATGACAAATCTCGATACGTTCATGTTTATTTTCTGAAATCTAAGGAACAAGTTAAAGAAGCTTTTATAAATTTCAAAGCATCTTTTGAAAATAAACTTAACTCCAAAATCAAAATTCTCCGAACGGATAACGGGCTAGAATACTTAGGGAAAGACTTTAATAAATTTCTTAATGACGCGGGAATAAAACACGAAAAGAGCACTCCTTACACACCAGCCCAAAATGGAGTCGCCGAAAGATTAAATCGCACTTTAGTTTCAATGGCGCGATGTTTATTATTACAGTCCAATCTGCCTCATAAATTCTGGGCCGAAGCCGTCAATACGGCTGCTTACATTCGAAATCGCTGTCCTACGCGAGGTTTGAAAGGTCAAACAAAAACACCTTATGAAGTGATGTTTGGCAGAGTGCCAGCTGTCTCTCACTTCAGAACCTTTGGCCAAAAAGCATTTCCATTAAATAAAAGGCCAGGAATAGGCAAATTTGATATTCGGTCTAAAGAATGTATTTTTATTGGCTATTCTGATGAATCAAAAGCGTATAGACTCTGGGATCCTGAGGCACGTAAAGTGATAATAAGCAGAGACGTAAAATTTGTTAATGAGTTTGAAAACTGCTCTAGTTATGACTCAGAACAAGAAATATCTCTGCCTTTCGCTCCGGAAGAGAAAATTATAAACAAACTATGTCGTGATAAATCATCACCTCTGAACGGCAAGGTGTCGCCAACTGACTCTGAATCTGAAAATGAAAGCGAAAGTGATTTAGAAAGCGAATCAGTGTCTCCTATCCTGATTAAAAGGGGGCCTGGTCGACCCAAGAAAATAAAAACAGGTTTGCCCGGAAGGCCTAAAAAGGAATATCAGTATACAGTTGTAAATAAAAATGAACAAATTCAAAATGTTGTTGAGGAAAGCATTAATCCTACGGTGCAAGAGGCATTAAATGGACCATATGCTGAAAATTGGCGTAATGCTATGCTATCAGAATATAATTCCCTTGTTCAAGAAAACGCTTGGAAATTGGTAAATCGACCTGAAAATAAGAAAGTTATTGGTAGTAGATGGGTTCTTAAATTAAAATACAATCACGACGGCACTATCGAAAAATACAAAGCTAGGCTAGTTGCTAAAGGGTGTGCCCAAACCCCTGGTTTTGATTTCACTGAAAACTTTTCCCCTGTTGCTAGATTAAGTTCTATAAGAACAGTTTTAGCCTACGCTGTAGAACACAGTCTGAAAGGTTACCAATTAGATTTTGTAATGGCCTATGTAAATGGAAATTTAGATGAAGAAATCTATATGGAAATCCCCGAAGGTTTTCGCGATGAAACTAATTCAGATAAAGTGTGTCTTTTAAAGCGATCGTTATACGGTCTTAAGCAGTCGGGACGTCAGTGGTACAAAAAGTTAGATGAAAAATTAAAATCCATGAAATTTAAATCTCTTAATTCAGATAATTGTGTTTATATTAAAAAGTCGTCTAGCAGTGAAACAATTATAATTGTATATGTAGACGATCTTATCGTTTTTACCGATTCTAAGCAAACGTATGAAAGAATTCGCGATAGTTTAGCTTCTGCTTTTAAAGTGAAAGACTTAGGAAAATTACATTATTGTTTAGGCATAGAATTTTTCCAAAATGAGAATTCAATTAAAATTTCTCAAAAGAAATACATTGACGATATTTTAAATCGGTACAATATGCAAAATGCTAAATCCGTAGCTTCACCTATAGATCACTGCAAAAAATTATCAAAGGAGATGAGTCCAAAAAACGAAAACGAAATCGCTGACATGAAAAATGTTCCATTCAGAAATCTGATAGGATCACTTATGTACCTTTCAGTAGCTACTAGGCCAGATATCACATACGCCGTGAATTTCTTAAGTCAATTTAACAACAACCCAGGAAAAGAACATTGGCATGCTGCGAAAAGAATACTTCGATACCTAAAGGGGACCCAAGATCAAGGACTAATTTATACAAAAACAGGAAAACCACTCATCGCCTTTGTGGATGTGGTGAGTATCGGATGCACGCGAGAAGCGAAGTACTGTGTAATTCATGTATCTTACTTATGTTTCTACGTCTTCAAAGCTTAAATAAATGTTTGTCCTGTAGATGGAAGTCGTCATTTTTATTCTACAGGTCAGAATGAGCTAAACTCATCGCTTTTTATTTTCATACCTACATTTCTCCATTAAAATATCCTTCCGTATTCCCATACTGTTTCTAGACATTTTTCCTTTCTTATTAGTGACGCCTTCACAGTTTTGTTTTTCTTCACTGGTGGACTAGAAAAAAGAATCATCTTTGTTTCCATCATCCCTTAAAACGCTACATTAGGCTTTACGCTGAGCGTTTAAATTCAGCCGAAGCGTCAAATAATATGAAACCAGTTATTGTATTTTATTATTTAATTAAGTGTCATTAATTAAAAAATATGAAATTTTTAATTACATCTTAAAAATTTATTTAATTTTAATTATTTAAATATTAAATATTTTGTTCTCTACTTCATTCATTTATTTCTATTATTCTCTCCTGATGGCTTTCCATAGGGTTCCGAGACTCCTAATTTTAGAAATTAAGCTCTGATTGGCTTGCCTCTTTTACTAGGTTTCGTAGATACGATTGCAACTTTTCTTCCTCTTTTCTTTTCCCTGCCAACTTTTCTTATTTCCTGTCTCTAAATCCTCATTCCGATGGTTCTCAGATTATTTCAAACTTCGTTTTCGTTGTTACTGCGTTTGAATTAAGCCAAATCAGAAATTATTATTGCTTTGTAGTTACATTACGGAAAAAAAAAATTATTATTGCTTTGTAGGGACTTTGTAGGGACTTTATTATTTTAATTAATCAGTCATTATGATTTAGACTTTTACTGTCACTTCTTCTTTCCGTTTCCACGTGAGAATGCAAATCAGTTCGCTAATATTTAAACTGATGTTTTTGGATTGTAAGATAGAGCATATACTGCCTCTTGAAGCCATGTTCTAAGTTCCTGCGAGCTCAAATAAGATTTGTAGTCTTCCGCCTTGCGCAATAATTGCCAGCATTTGAATATCTACACCGGTTAGGTTTGTAAGCCAACTTCGCGTTAAATTGAATTGTGTAATTTTTGACTAGCAGCTTATTTTAAATTTGTACTGTCACATCGCCACCGAAGTTACAATCGCCACCAAGTTACATCGCCACCAATGTTTGGCTGAATTATAAGTACGAGTTGTGCATTTATGTTTAAATTTTAATTCATTTAAAATTAAACACATTTTAACAAAAAAAATTAAACAAATTTTAACAAAAAAATTAAACAAACTAAATTTTATTTTATTTTAATTTACTTAAATTTTAATTTTAATAAAAGAGTTTATTGGAACCTTCTCAATTCTCTGTCATTAACTTTTAGGTTTGGCCATAATTCGCAGTCAGTCTATCTAATGTTTGGTCACAGTTTATGACAGCTAAAAACGACTAAATTTCATAGTTTATTTAATATTTTCAAAAGATTACTTTTTTAATTTTTCTGTTGATAAAGCTATCTCTTTAATTAGCTTCTTTTTCTCTTTAGTTTTGTTTAAACATATTTACTGCTTTACGGGCTCAAAACGTTTAGACAATAAGAGTGAACGTGTTTGGTTTATGAAAGATTACACTCGAGGATCACCACAAGATATGTGCCATGTGTTGTCCAAGGCAGGGTATTGCCATTCAGTTTTAGGTTTCCAGACTTAAAACAAGTCTTCTTCTTTATGAAAAGAACACCTGTAAACTTACTACATTTATACCGATCTTCCATTTCACAAGCCAAGCATCTAATGTACAGATGTGTTTTTATGATGCTTGGATCGCTTTGCGTAATGTTGTTCGCATAAATATTGAATAATATGAGTCCCAGAAGGAAGCCGTATGATGCATCGGCTAGGAGGGCTTGGCGGGAGAGGTATGTGGTGGCAATGAGAACGACAAAGTTTTTACCTATTAAGTATAACTTAACGATGTTTGGGATATTTCCTGTGAAACCCAGGTGAGTAATTTATAGATAAGTCTATTCTGCAAAACCCTATTGGAAGCTTTGGATATATCTAGAAATAAATCAGAGGTGTACCAGTTCTTTGTGTAAACGAGTTTTAAATAAACCAGTTTTTTTGTGTTGGATGCCTTCCGAGATCGTCTCCCCCCCCCCCCCTATAACTGATGAGTGTTCAAGAAGCTCTGTTGAAATCCAAATTGGTAAGGTATGAGTACGTTACTGCTTGCGATGATTTTTAGAATCACGGCTTTAGTTATTTTGCTCATCAAGGATACCAAGCCGATCGGCTTGGAACTTGCTAGATTGGAAGCTACACAACAATCTTGGTAGCTTTTATTCTGAGGAAAATTTAGAAACCTGGAAGGGCAAATAATTGTACATTCCAAACGTAGCTGCTTGCAATAAAACAAATATTTATCTCCGACTCCTTGAATATGCTTTCACATTTCACATTTTCAAATGGTAAGGATATAATACTGGCACTAAAAGATTGAAAATGACTAAAACATCGCTGAAAAGAGTTTTGATATCCTAACACAAAACCAGCAACTCCCTGTTAAGTTATTCTGGGTAAAAGTCAATGCAGGACAAAGGAAGAATCCAGTGAGCTGAATTTTTGATAAAACAAGCGAAGGAAGACACCCAATTCCTGAACAAGAAGTCAGTTTTTCAAAAATCCTGTTTCGAGGAAATAAGCGAAGAAAATATCTCAGTAAAATGTCAACAATTCTGCGACAAACTGACCACTTGTCGAGGGCATATGCTCATGCACCTCGGGGCCCACAGTCGGGAAAGCAGATTTTCGGGGCACTGCAGGCCATGACCCACTAAAAAGGGTTGTTGCCTCACTTTTGTTTAGTTTAATTTAGAATGTCAACAAAAATGGAATTCATAACGTGCATATTCTGCATGACAAGGTCTCATCTAAAACAACTTCGACGAATTTTTTTGTGAATCAATTCATTGCGGGCGGGACACGACTCCTTTCCTATATACACTCACGTTTGTGAAAATTGCAACACCATGAAGGACTTACGCGAGTGAGCTGAAATTTTCAGGAAATGCAAAGTAGCGCATGATATGCAAATGATTAGAATTGCAAATCCGTAGCGCATGCGTATGCTGAGCAGCGCCCTCTGAACGGCTGATGGATCCGAATAAATAGACGGCTGTAGCGAGGCGTGTATGGTTATCGGTGGTTATCTGCTAGTGGTAAACGTTAACTCAATCTGTACTTATGCCTCGTCGACGAAAGAGAGCGAGATTTGAACAACTTACAGAGTTTGAACGAGGGAGAATCATCGGCCTTCGTGAAGCTGGATTGTCGTATCGTGCAGTAGCCTCTCGTGTGCAGCGTAACAGCAGCACAGTGATGCGCGTTTGGAAGCAGTGGACGGACGAGTGTCGGACAACTCGGAAATCCGGGAGTGGACCCCGAAATGTGACGTCAGCTCGCGATGATAGACACCTGGTCCGCATGGCGCGGACGGACCGTACAGCTTCCTCTAGACAATTGGCAGCACTGTGGTCAATAGCTACAGGTGTTTCATTGTGTGCTTCATCAATTCGTAGACGTCTGCTGCAGTGTGGACTGCGCGCACGGACTCCTTTATACAGGATCCCCCTAACGCACGACCATCGCCGCCTGCGGCTACAATGGGCCAATCAGCATAGAGACTGGCGTGCTGATTGGCAGCATGTCGTGTTTTCTGACGAATCCCGCTTTAATTTGTGGTACCATGATGGCCGCATTCGTGTCAGACGCTATGCCGGTGAACGCCACCTTCCGGAGTGCATTATCGAACGCCACAGTGGACGAACACCCGGAGTTATGGTCTGGGGCGCCATAGCATATCATAGACGATCTCAATTGCTACGAATTGTGGGCAATCTGAACAGCAACCGGTATATCCGTGAAGTTCTACAGCCCGAAGCTGTTCCCTTCCTTCAAAGCTTGCCAGGCGCTGTATTTCAACAGGACAATGCCCGCCCTCATACTGCTCGGATTGTTAAATCCTTCTTTGCAGCGCAGCAGGTACAGCTTCTTCCTTGGCCTGCGTGTTCCCCGGATATGTCACCAATTGAACATGTGTGGGATGTCATTGGTCGGCGTCTTGCTCGTGATCCTCGTCCTGTTGCGTCTGCAGACGAACTTTGGGTACGCGTACAAACGATATGGAATGCTCTTCCTCAGTCAGACATTCAAACTTTGTTTGACTCCATGCCACGTCGTGTAGCAGCACTTATTGCGGCGCGTGGTGGCCACACAAAATACTGATTCTGATCTCTTGTTTTTGTTTGTTTGCTTTGAACATTTAATCATTTATTTGTACCACTACCACTCAACTGTGTATTAAATTGCATTCAATTATGACGATTCCTTCTTGGTGTTGCAATTTTCACAAACGTGAGTGTATGATTTTGAAAGAAACCTGATTTCAACAAATCTATACTCTTGAGGGTAAAAGACCACTCCTAAGAACTTGTTTTCTACTTTTCTCTTGTAGAAAAAGTCCAAGGCTCAAAAATCCAATGTCTCCTGGTTTCATTAAAATATTATTCAAAGGCCTTATAATTCCTATGAATAAAAAAAAATCCTTTTATTGGGAAAAGATGAACTCATTCAGCACTAAATAGAAAGAAATCTAAATAAATCCTCTTCAATCCTCTCTGTTATACCTGAAAACTTAAATTACAAGCATGTTCTCTGTTTTAAGAAACTGCAATCACTTTTGTCTAATAGTGCGGCGGCACTTTTATAATACTACTATGAAATACTCGACTTCCACCCAATTCTTAATGTAGTGTTTGAATCATATACTATATAATGATTTGAAATAGGCTTAGCAAAATATAGAAGAAATAGGCTTAGGCTTCAAAAACTTGTAACGATTAAACATGTTTAAAGACAATTAACCATTTTTCCGCGTGTAAAGACAAAACACAACAACTTCAGGTTTATTTCAGTTTTTAATTGAAATTTGAGATAAATTTTATGGCAAATCAAAAAGACGTCCTTCATTAATTTCAAATGTAGCTAGATTAATAAAAATTTAGCTGCTGCTATTAACTGTTTCCAGAGCATTGATGCATTATTTTTTAACTTATTTGATGAAATTCGTGACAATGAAAACCTGTTATATTAATAAAAGTACAATTTTTTAAAAATAGTAAAGTAGCCATTTGTCACATCTTCTGCAATTTCAGATTAAAATTATATAAGCCTATTACAAGCATTTAACACAATGGTTACTTAAAATAGGAGATCTAATCCGTATTTTAGCAGCTCGTTGAAGCTATGATTTAAATAATTGATTCAGCATTCTCACACAAAACTGATGAAGGAAATGTGTCTGTTTTATATAAAAAAGAAAAACTTATTTTTCAGTCAGTTTTAAAAAAAAGTTTTAAGTAATATAAAAAATGTGATTTCAATTAAAACAATAAATATCTCTCATTTGAAAGCTTTTCATGAGGAAATAACTTATGAAGATTGAAACTTCGGTTTAAGTACTTACCCTCGATGATAGTAAATCTGGATAATTTGCACGAAGAATTATATGGAAGCAGACCCCACTGAAAGTATTAATTTTTATAGTAGTGATGCTTCTAAACAGATTCATTTATTTTCTTAAATACCAACACTTTTAACGTAGTTTGGTTTTTATTCAATATTCCAAGCCTATTGCTTTTTCTGAGTGCCTATATTACCATTGCAATGTGCATGAACTCATTTTAGAAATAAAAAGTGGACGATTTAGCATTTGCCAAAAAAGAATGTAAAAAAGAAAAACTCAATTTTTAGAACACACAAAATCTTAAACTAAAGAGAATTAAATTTTTAAATGTTACATGGTTAAATATTTTATGAAAGAATTCATTTTATTAACTTGTATGTTTTAAAATCGTATTTACTTCATTAATGAGTCGTATTATAGGTCATATTTACTTCAGATATGCCAGATTACTTTATTTCTGCGTTTCACGTCGAAATAAATCATCAAAATTTACATTCACGTTTAAGGAATGCAAATGTAATATAATATGAAAAAATTTCTAATTTTTCTTGAATAAAATCTGGGAACGCTATTATACGTTTGTTACATAATTCAAAGATACAATATCTTGAATTACCAACGTCTTAAAGTAAAGCAATTCAAAAATGCAATTTTATATGCAGTTCCAAAATGTTAACATGCTGACGGTCAGCTATCTTTATTCCGTATGTATTTATAAGAACATTTTTATTTGGTGCAGCCTAAAAAAATTCATCAGATTCATAGATATTGATAAACACACTTGATTTGCGATTTAAGAATACCAGGTAATCAGGTTTGCCAACACAGAACTCATAGCACCATCCTTCATATCGATTACACCTGAAATGCATGAATGTGGTAAACGATTGTTGGTAAACTGCATTGCAAATCTCATAAGAGTCTTAATTTAGAAAATATATTTATTTTACCTCCTGTATGTATCATAATCTCATAGTTTATTTTATTATTAATAAATCATTCAATGGAAGTTGAAAGAAGAAACATACTATTTTCAGTGTTCTTCAAAATGTTTTATTTCTTTAATGATTATTGTTTTAGTCAAGAATGCATATTAAATCTAGAACTTCGTATCATTTTGTTATAACTAATAGATCATAGCAACTGTTGCACTATTTTGAGACTATAGTATAATAACGTACACATTATTTTAACTATTTTGATGATGGGAACAGATTGCCTGCAAAGTAAATGAGCAGCAGTTCGAAAATGAATTTATCACTTAAGATGCGGGAGCACTGTACCAATTTGTGACAATGTTCCTGTACTGAAATTAAGCTGGAATCTAACGTTTACAGATTGTCCCCTCTCCTCCCATTTTAACCTATGATTTCATTATATACCTTCTTCCATTGCTGCTTTAATGTATGATCTTAACAAACATCCACTGATACTTCCTGCATTTCTTATTTTAGAACGCAAGTCTTATCCGTAGCTGGTAATTTAACAATTAAAACCAAAGAAGGTAGAGTATTTGAATTAAGATGTCTTCTTTTGTTGAATATCTGCTTGACAGGAATCTATATATATAAAGAAGAAGGTCTGTTTGTTTGTTCGCTGAAAACTCAGTCACTACTATAACTATCGTCACCAAACTTTCTACAACTCTTTTCTGTGCCCTGGAAATGTTCAACGTCTACATTTTACAAAAAAAAAAAAATCTTTGTTTCCCCCAAAAAAAAAGCTAAAATCAGAGTTATTAGTTAAAAACTCGGAAAAACGATAATTTTCGCACTCATTTTATCGAGTGGCAACAGTCTCCCAGCTGGAGATGAAAATCTGCTTTATTTCGAAAGTTGTTGCCACTGCTCGCTTTCAAATCCTACAGTTTGTTAATAAAAAATTTCTAAGTTTTGCGATGAAATAAAAATGGCATTGCCAAACATTAAATACATTATTTCCCATTCCAAAAATTCGTGAGAAGCCATTTCTACTATTCCCATCTTCGTACGACTTTAATAGGCCGAAATATTAATTGAAAACTCTGAAAGCGCTAATTTTCGCACTCATTTTTCCGAATTGCAACAGTCTCGAGCGTTGAATATAAAAATGTTTATTTCGGAAAGTGTTGCTACATGTCAAAGAATTCTTTATGAAATTCAAAGCTGCCAAATCTATTTTGGATAAACTTGAAATACGAATTTCCGCAGTAGACTATTTTTCAAACGTTAATTTTGATTTCTAGTCTATTAACTTTAAATTAGAAAATGCAAATTTTTAGTTTAATTCGCTTTAACTGCGGTATTTTATCCTCATCATCATCTCTGTTGGAAGGACTTTGTGTTTTTATTTTATCTTTTAATATTACTTAATGTACTTAAACTTATGATTTTTCATTTTGTATTTGCGCCTTTGTGCGATGATGCACTATTTATAAAGTGCATTATCTTATTTTTGTAAACAAATGTTAATGTGGTACAATTATTAATATAGTGGTCAAAACTCTTAGTAGTTGTATGCCAGCAACAAAGTGATGACACCTGATACCTGTGTTGCTACTGCTCGCTTTTCAAATGGTAAAGTTTGTTTATTAAAAATTTCTAAGTTTAACAAAATCTATAAAGAAGAATGTCTGTTTGTTTGTTTGTTCACGTTATTGATTTCTGATCAATTATGATCAATGTTTTGCCGCATTTAATCCATTAAAATTGGATATAGGTGAAATATTGGATGTAACTAGAGCTTTTAAGACCATTTTATTAAGGAGATAAAAATCATACTTTATTCTGCGTGCGGTTGTTGCTGATATAATGAGAGATAAGTAGTTTATTTTTCTATCGAAATTTTTTATGTGGGTTCCATATCGCATCAGACTGAAAAATGTATGAATATGAATGTTATTTTTTGCATCGTTATTAAAGAAGGATTACAGCGGTATCGTTCTCTCTGTTGTTAGATACATTACTCTGAATGTAACTTAACTGGCATCGATTACTTCCGCTAGTGCATAATGAGATTTAAATGTCAAGTAAAAACATGTCAATCAAAATGTATTAAATTGTTTTATAAGTAATCCTTTTTTTTTCACATTTTTGTGTATCTATAGAAATATTTTAGCATAGTAGCATAGACATATAGAGATATATTTCAACCGGTTCCATACTTCATTTTCAGAATATATATTTTAAAAAGTAAAAATTCACAATAGTTCGAATTCATCGCCATCCTTGTGTCTGGAATTTTCGGTTGTCCCTTTTTGGACTGCGAGCATCTGGGATTGTTCGATCATCCGTGGAGACATCTTTTTTTGCCAAATGACTTAAAAAGGTTAGATAATTATTCATCAATCCAGGGCTGTCATAAGTTGCTGAATAGGGAACGTTGTCTCTTTCGGAGGAGCTGCCGTCCATTTGTCGCTTAGAGAGCTGGAAAGTATGGTATGGTAGCCGAGAGTGTACTCGATGTAATTGACAACAAGTAAACATCAGTATCACTATCCAGATATCTGGTGACATAATGAATATTTTTATTTCAACCTGAAACTGAACGGGAAAAAACTCATTAGACAAGTTTATACAAATAGTTTCAAGCATTTTAGAAGAGAACAAATTATTTGAGCTGTGCTGGAGATTTAAGTCGAGCAAACAGAGTGAGCTGGTAGGCATGTGAACTACATCACATCACAACAGCGCAGAAATTGTCTCAAAGGACGACACGCTTAAATTGTTACAAGTAAAATATCACTTGAAATTTCAGTTTCAGTTAATGCTGGTAGCTTTAAAAACCATTTGTTTGGTGCCAGATGGAAATGAGTGTTTCCCAAGCAGAACAGGTTTTTATGGTTGAACGTTACTTCGCAGCGCTTTCCCAAAAATTTTTGAAGATTTCAAGATACCTTGTAGGAATTTATATTTATTTTAAATAACCAGTTAAATTTAATTTTAAGTTACTTTCCTATAAGCCTTCATTTCCCTAATTGTCAGTGCCAGAATATTTAAATTTGGTAGCGCGCGTAAGGAACCATGGGAGAAAAAGCTTAAATATCGAGATCTAGAAGGGAAAGTTAGAAAGTCTGGGAAAATTCTGTGCATGTTGTAGCGGAAGCTTCGGCTTAGCAGTTATTGCTGGTTAAACGGGGCGTAACGGTTATTATTTTGCTGCCACTAAACTCATCAACGCGCCGTTAGGATACAAGATTGTCTGAGCCCTGTAGAGTAATTCTACTACTTGTTAATACCTTCAGATTTTGAGTTTGGTTCTTACTGTTTCAGGTACCGCCCAAGCAGAGGCGTAGTGTGTTAACGTCGAGAGTTGACGCATTGTAAATAATTTAAAGAGTGTAATAAAGGATAGTTTTAACCCTTCTTCTGTGCAGTCACTACTCTCAAGATTTCACACAAAAGAGAGATAGTAAATCTCTACAACCTTCCCAAAGAATCGCCATCTTAACAAGACAACGATTTTCGGCTTGGTAACCTGATTTCGAGGAAATGGAAGTGTTTATCATAAGAAAAGAAATGATCACTGGTGTCTTTAGAGTTCAGACAAAACGGACGAAATCAAGAATAAAATATTGCAGCAGTGACGTAGCTAGAATGGTTCAAGGGGGGACATCTGTCCCCAGGCTCAGCATCCAAGGGGCGCCAAATTGATGTTAAGAAATTTTGGAATGAAATGTTTTTCATTCTTGGCACACAGAAAGAGGTGCAAAATCTTCTGTTGTCCCCGGGCGCTGAAAACTTGAGCTACGCCTCTGTATTGCAGTCAGTAAGAAAGAGAATGAGAAAACTGGCAATCAGATTTATTATATGGAAGTGAACAAATCGTTTCTTAAGGCGAACGCTCTCAGTTTCTCGAAATAAGTTTTTAAGTTTTACTTCGTTCTACTTGGGAAAACTTAACACCATCTTGCACCAAAAAACACTTTTTAAAGCTAACAGTATAAAATGCGACTGAAATTTCAAATGATATGTTAGTTATTTTCTCCATATTTACAGTTACACGTAATAAATATTTTCCTTAACAACTCGTGTCATATTTACAATTTGCACTATCTTCTGCTCTATTTTTGTTCTTTAGTACTGAAAATAATTTTGCCAGTTTCTGTTGTCCGGTGTTTTTTCGCTTCATTGCTCATTTCATTGTATTGTTTACTCGCAATCATACTACCATCTTGCTTTTTCTTTGAACATTTACTTGATTTGTTTACCAATCGTGATGTTTTCTTCAACAAATTATACATTCTCAAAATTTGTAAAAAAGAATGAAGAATCCTTTTTATAATATACATATATAGCGGTTATTGCTTTTGGTATATGAGAACCTTAAAAGTAAACATTCATATCGGAAACTTCGCAAGCAAAATTCTTTAAATATACAAGTTTTACTAAAGATTTTAGACTTTTCCCTTTCTACTTTTAATTTCAATCAGTTTATATTTCTGTTTCTTCCATGTCCTTCAATTATTTGATAATTAAGTTAATAATGAAAATGACTAATGTGTTGTTAAAATTAATGATTAAAAATCACCATGAATTAAAAAAATTCTTATTTGTTAAGTTTGAGTTTCCCTACTTTTATTTCTGCAGAATTATTTTTTAATTCCTAGATACCCATTTTTTCGCCCATCTGAAGTTTTGGGTTTAATAGTGATAAGACTGGGTAAAATTCAATGTACAGAAAACTAACCTGAGCATCTTGAGAGCACAGCATTTGAAAAGAAAGAAAATTCATTTTAATTTGTTTACTTGTTTTTAAATAAAGTATCCTCGAAAAGCATTCTATTGGCTTATTTCCTTAAATATTAAATACAGACGCAATATGCATCCAATTAAAATATTTTATGAAAATAACTTTTGCATAATGAGTGAATGGATTGTATAAGTTGTAAGGATTTTACGTTTTATTAACGTTTATTTTATTTTAAAACTTTACTATCTTCTCTTATTTTCCATTTACAGCCAGAATAAGCGCGAATAGATTTTTTCTGTGTAAATGAGGTTGCAAACTGTAAAAGTATTTAAGACATGGATTTTAGCCAAAAGTAAGAAGAGAAAAAGAGCTATTTCTCGCTGCCTTTACCACGCGTGTGCTTTTTATGTTTGTCGTTAAGTCCAGAACTTAGTTCTCGCTGATATTTGAAGGCGTATTGTAGTCTTTGCATTCTGTTCACTACATACGTAGTATTAAAGGGCCAATCTTCGCGTTACTTTCTCTGTAAGGCCTCCTAGTTTTTATTTAGTTAAGTTAGTTTATTTCTTATTTTCTACCTTTTACACCAAAAGTATTGGTCTTTGTATCCCGAAGTGCGGGAGGGCTTGTACGCTGGGAGAAATAAAGGGTAAATTTTATTATATGCGTTTACAACTTTTAAAGCCTTGAAAACGCATGTCTGCGAAATTATCGTCATGAGATGATTTATAGCTGCGAAGTTTTTGAATGGCTTTATTTTCGACGTCCGTGTTTTGTATCACAATGTTTCAGAGCTGGGATGTTTTCTCCTTGCTTTGTTTCTTTCAAGATGTTCTGTATGGCGATGTTTTCGTCTTGCGATGTTTTCGTTCGCGACGTTTCTTGCCATGTTGTTTTCGCCTATAACCGCTTAAGAGCTCCCTAAGGTTTTGGCAGGAACCCAAAACGCCTTTCTACTCTTCCAAAGTGTGACAAATTAGTATTAACGCATTCTAGACAAGAAAAAAAAAATAACAGCAGCTGTTACTGGACCTCTACCCGAGCTAAAATTGCCCCGGAGCTTGGCTGCGGCGCTTCTAATTTTTTTTAGATAAATCGCAATTCTAGCCGGATCCATTGGAGCCCTAAATAAAAAGAACTCAGGATTTCTTTGATGAAACTAAATCACAGTTTCAACAGAAAAATTCCTTGATTTCGAAAATTTTAATAGTAAATAAGTTTAAAAACCGATTCAAGCTTCTGAATGCACATTCCTTTCTTAGAAAACATACCTTTGGATGGAGGTTGAGGCTTTTAAGGAGAGGAAAACTCCCCGTCACATGTCAAAGTCTTCGGAAGAAGATAGTATGGATGAGAGACTACAGGTCATGATGGCAACTCCTTTTTAAAGGCTGTCTATCTGGGCTGTTAAATGATTAGTGGAAGCTGACAACTACAGTCTGTTACTTTAAAATAGGTACTTCAAAGCCGCTGCTAGGCCTTTCATAGAAACTCGTGTCATAATTACCACACAGCATCTATTTTATACTCGTCATTTGAGGTCGCATTTAAGTCAACTGCCATTCATTCACTTTATCAGATCTCTTTACTGGCATTTGAAAGCTGATATAAATCAGATAACCTACATTTTAAATATAGTTATTTAGAATTCTGAAAATAAAATTCATTTTTAACTTGATCTTGTTTAAAAGCAGAATCATTGTTTAAAGTTGTATATGAATAACTAATAACGTTAGTCTGCCCAGTATAATTAAACACATATTTAATATACAGAAAGATATCGAGCAAAATACGTAAATTTTGAAATAGAGCAGAATCAAAACATGCTAAACTCAAATTATGTGGGGAAAAAAATTCTTCAACCTTTTTTCTGCTGTTGTTGTTTTTATGATTACCCGTAAAATCGGGCAGTGGAAAATAAACTTGACGCTCCAATTTTAAAGTAACAGAGAAATCAAGAATGGGAATCGACTGTTGTGCAGAACTTATCTGTATTGTGTGTTGCCTTTGTTTCTTGTGGATGTAATACTGGGCACCATTGAGAGCGACATGCGCAACAGTACGCGTGGTGATAAGATGGTTGGCTTGGCTATACATTAAAAAAAAATAAAAAAGAACAAAAGAAACTAAATTAAATAAACTTTTTTCATATAAATGGATAGCCTATTCATATTTATGCCTTCAGGTTCTTCAAGATTTCCAGAGGAAGCAGTTTCCTTCTACTTTTTCACAAAATTCTATCACATTCTTCATCTGTTAAGTTCTTTCGCTCTCAGTGAAGAATAATAATATTTACAATCGATTCAATGTTTCCTGAGACTAAAATATTCAGCTATTTTTTATTTCTATTTCTTTAAATCTATTTTCCTCTTTCATTAAGTGTTATTGCTATACTAAGGACTTCTCAAAATTACGGAATTCTGTATTAGATAAATTTATGAATGTCTAAGTTAAGAACTGTTATAGCAACAATTTCGTTTGAAGTGAAGTTCTATTAGAATAATGTTTGGTTATACTATTATTTATTAACATATTTCATGGATTAGTTTACCTTGAAAAGGTCCTTAAGAAAATAATTTTGCGAAGACAGTGTCATTAATTACATATACCCGAATACTATACCTGTAGAATGCGAGGCAAAAAAATTAACTGCTCCAGTGTCAGATGAACACCAACCAATCCATTGTTTTACAATTTATAAGTGAAACATTTTGATCTTCTGACTTTTCTGGTTCAATGTTCTTTACATGAAATTCTTAGAATTAAAAAGAAAGCTTGGTATATTAAATCTAGTATTCTATTACATATTTTTGGTGGAAGGGTATTAAAAGTCTTTATGCAAAATTACATTACTAGTGAGTAACATACAAATTTCTTTCTTCACCCTTTTTAACATTTTAGAATTAAAAGAATCCTGCTTACAAGGATAAAAATTACATTTTAAACTCCAAAGCACAGAATATGAAATCGAATCCCACAGAATGCATGCGCAACACGTGCTAAAGCGTAACAATACCTCACAAAATTAAACTGACACGTCTCATTTCTGAAAATAATAGCGAAAGTTCAAAATTCATTAAACAAAAACTGTAAAATATGATTTCCATTGAACTATGCATGCACCTAATCTCAAATGCTAAACAGCTTTATCTAAAAATAAAATATTGATTTAAGAATTTAACATCATAAAAATTTTTGGACGAAATTCCGACAGAAAAAAAATTATGTGTAATAAATACAATATGCTCATTAATAGCATTATTCCTGCCTCGATACACAATATATAAAAAATCTTCAATTCTTGAAATAGTTTGCTCAAAATTTGTGTTATTTCAACAGTTTATTACCACTGCATCCTCAAGAAAGCGTGTGTGATTATAAAATCGCATATTTATTCTTTAATTTGTTCGTTCAATGTCAATCGTTAATTTGTTCGAATAGTCTTTCAGAGGACTGTAAAAAAATTCGATAATATAAATAATTAATAAGAATAAAATCTTCTTACAGAAAAATTAGAATTGCATACAAATAGAACAACAATAAAATGAAAAACAATATTATAAAACATAATCGACCTTTTAACGATCATAAATTTTCAGTAAAATAGGGATAGCTTATATAGACAAGTTTTCTTTTAGATTTAACAGTAGGAACTGCCCTCACCCAGAGTCAATAGAAAAATTCAAAATTTATACAAATGATAGAAGGAAATTAGCTATAATATATAAACATAAGAATAAAAGTAATAATAATAAAAACACATGCAAAACTTGAGTAAATTATAAGAAAAAGAAAGTATGAAATTTGAATTTGAAAGCCAACAACAGTGTATAGTAATAAACTAAATTATTCCACTAATTTTTTCCCGCGACATAAAACATGTAACACAGAACACACGAGACAAATTAGCATGCGCAATAAAAAAAATTAAGACGGTGAAATTCAGCTCATCAGCGTGGGACGTATGCACACTGCGGAAAAAAAAAAAAACAGTTCTCGCGTTCTACTGTGGGCCAACTGTCGAAATTCAACTGGCGTTTTTCATTTCTTGAAAGCGTGACTTAGGATATGTATTACATTTACATATAACATTCTTCTAATGTAGGTATTTTGATATAAAATCGGACGTTTTCCGAAATGACATGCCAATTTTTTCCATATTTCGATTCTACGGCTCGGATTATGCCAAACTGCCAAGTTTTCTAAAACTCGCAGGAGTAGTTTTTAAAAAATTAGCTCTCAAAATTTTAGCTCTTCAATGTTAATTGAATTTGGTACATATTTATTAATATCTCTTTTTTATTAAACATATTTGATTCTTCCTTTCATATTTCGAAATTTAGGTTCATGAAATATAAAATTTGCCCATTTTTTATGATTTATTTTTAAAATCTGTATTTCTAAGTAATTTTCATAAATTTTTCGAAAAATATTTTGAATTTTAACTTATAAAATTTTTGCCATTATCTTAAAGTAAAAGTACTTTTAAGCATACGTGCGAAAACTTACAAGTTTTTTATTCAAAATTTCCTAAGATATACGTGAATTTACATTTTGTTGCGTTTTGAAAGTTGGCATATTTATAATAAGCGATAATAACGAAAATGTGGTTTACGCACTCTTTTAAAATTATTTCAAAGTATGAATGATGGCTTTTTTCCGCTCGTGGACAATGAAAAAAGAAAAGGAAGGAAAATAGGTTTAAGAAGCTCGCCGAGGGAATTATTCTTGGCGCAAACAGGAAAAAAATCCGCCAAGTTTAATTTCTTCGTAAATTTCTCACCAAAAATTACAAAATTTAATATCTAGACGTAATTTGAGTCGTAGAATTGAAGTATGAAAAAAAACTTAAATGCTATTTCAGAATAAGTACGATTTTGTGTCAAAATACCTATGTTAGGACAATGCTATATATAAATATAATATATATCCTAAGACGAGCTTTCGAGACATGAAAAACGCAATTTGAATTTCGTCAATCGGCCCAGTAGAACGGGAGATATAAAACTGTTCCAATTAATTTTTTTTATTTTTATTTATTTATTTATTTATTTTTGTGCGCAGTTGTCGCATTTATTTTGTACAACAAAAACCACTGCGTTTCTAACCTGATTCATTGAAGTCAAGAAAAAGATTTAAAAAAAATAAAACGCCGAAATCTTTACATTAAATGTGAGTCCAGTTCTATGCAGGCCCAGAAGTGTATGGGGTCATAAGAAGATGCAGAACGTTTTGCTCACTAATACAGTTAAAATACATACCAAAGTAAACATTTCCTTTTTCAGTCATGATATATATTTGATATAGTGCCTGAACATTCGGTTTTGGTATGCAGTCCATTAAACATTAGGTAGTATGAGCATTTTACAGCGTGCAACATTTCATAAAACATACAAACTGGAATTCGAAGAATCTGCTCATAGAAAAAAATATTTTAACTGGGTTCTAGAATTTGTTCCCAGTTTTCATGTCTCTACACCTGTGTTATTGCTAGTCCGAGACAATCATTCACATAATAATGATATTATTGAAAAGTTTTGAAAAGTATTGATTATTTGAAGGGAAAAAATGAACAAAATGGGAACTATTAAATGATCTATACATTAACTGCTAAAATTAAATAAATTTACATATTTATATACCTAAAAAATTCAATTTATACTAATATCACAATTATATTACAAAATGCGAATTTATTAGGGAATTCTGCTTGGTAAAATTTAAAATATGTGCAAATTTAAGTGCGTCGTAATTGATCATTGAACGCATTTTATTTTGAACATAATTTGCGAAAATTAATCCATGGGTACAAAGTAAATCCGAATTTATATTTTACTTAACGGAACATTAAAAGAGTACTTATTAAATAAACTTGCATTAAAAATTAATCAAGTATTAAATTATGAAAGTTGGCAGCTCACCTGTTGGATCCGCAATTGTCGACCTGTTGCTAAATTGTGAAGACTGATTTCATATTTCTCCCTCATTTAAAGCCAGAGTTTCATGACGTAAGAATGACGTCATAGGTTTCTTTCAAACGGGAGCGAGGCGGCCCCCGTAATCGCCTCATAAATTAATATGCTATTATTTATACGCATAATTTAATTCCGCTTATGAGATTCTCCAATAGTAGACCCAGGGGGTAACTTTGGAAATGAAACATTATTAGAGGGTGGTATTTGCTTATAGTTTCTTTGTTTTTTTCCCTATATCGAGTTATTATGAGCAAATATAAAAAGGTATAATTATTATGATAAATTAAATTGTAACGGTCATAAATAAAACAAAATTAACAAACAATTTTTTTAAAATTTATTCATCAAAGTCAAACTTTCGATTAGGATTCACCACGTTTAAAGAATTCATTTCTTTTGATAACTTTGGGCCAGAAGCTCACAAAATTTTACCTTACAAAACATTGCAGTGTGTGCTTTAAAGCCAGTTTTAATTAAATTCTATTAAAAAAATCTATCTAAAAAAATGAATTATTTATGTTACCTTATGTATATTCACTCGAACACAAACTACTGTCCAACTTTTTTTATTTGCTTAACTTATTTATTTATTTATTTATTTTCCAAGCTGCAAATAACTTTATTTCAACTTGTAGTCTAGGTAATTTCTGAAAGCTAAAAATTAGGGAGACTTTGTATTAAACTTTTAATTGAAAAA
The DNA here is from genome assembly GCA_000611955.2 of Stegodyphus mimosarum. Taxonomy (NCBI): domain Eukaryota; kingdom Metazoa; phylum Arthropoda; class Arachnida; order Araneae; family Eresidae; genus Stegodyphus; species Stegodyphus mimosarum. Next base: position 55,251 of record KK115066.1, on the reverse strand, counting down.
TATGATTTGAATTAAATGGTATAAATACATATTATGAATTCTAGTTTTTATTTCACTATTATTCAACTAGATATTTGAAATAACTGACTTAACGCAAACGGATATTAAGCATCTGATTTCTGAAATGTTAAAAGAAAAATATGAAAGTCCAGAAGAAATTATGATTGATGTAATAATAAAGAGTTTTCCTATCACAATTTTTGGTCTTTCCAGGGTTGTTCATTTAGTAAGTAATCATTTTTCGGGAATTAGTCGTCATTATCGAAATCACAGCCCAGTAAGCACCATAGGGGTGGCCGATTTTACACCTGCGAGAAAAAGGAAACTTCTTTCCAGTTTTAAGGAAAACTGCACAGGATCCGAGGGTTCACCGCTGTTCTTCACCTAACATCAACCTCTCGAGATAGCATTCGGCTAGACAGTCTTTTGAGTGTTTGCATGCCATAAAGACATTCTGCATTTAGAAACATTCATGACTACTTCAAGATTCGACCTCGCGCTCGAGACTATACAAGCCCGCAGCTTTACGCAAACCCAGCAGGGCAACTCTCTTCATAAACTGATGAGACTGATTCTTAAAATGAATTAACTAACACATTTGAAAGTGAATTCAGAGATGCTTTTAGAAAGGAATTTTTAAAACCAAGACTTCATTTATATATCACTAGCTTATCAGAGACAGTCAGTAAAATTCTGATGTAATATAAGAAAAAAAAAGACAGAGAAAGAAAATGCTTGCAGTGTATCCAAGGCTCATCAGCAACCGAGTGGTAAAATCACTGAACACTAGTAGTTCGATCACGTCCAAATTTCGGCTAACGTCCTAGTAGCATGGCGTTTTCATGCGTGTCCTAAAATGCAACACGGATACCAGCCAGTGCATTGCCCTAACCAGCTCTCAGTGTGTCCAAAATAAATAAATAAATAAATAAATTCAGGCCAGTGAAATTTACAGCATTTTTATCGTTTTGGTTTTGCTTGTTTGATTATGGCACTCGAGGGGTATCTGCCTAAGGCCAGGAATGACTTCGTAGAGGACATTTTAAGGGAAAGTACTCCTATACACTTTACACATGGGGAAACCATGAAAATGACCGTGCAGGGAGCCCGTTCGCTGGGATTTGAACCCCGGACAAAACTACCAACTGACAGACAATTTCAATGTCTAATGATCTTTTTTATGAATCGGACTGCTTAAAGAAAAAACTCCTGTACTTATACAGTATAATGTGTATAAAACTGCAGTCTATCAGCATTGGTAATCTTTATCTAAAACAGTAGTGTCGAATACGTTTTTAGAATTTGATCAATTTCCAAATGTAAATTTTAATTAAAAATATATAACACAATTTTTATTTAGATACATAGTAGTTTTCTATAGTGATGCTTTATCTATCCCCAGAAACGTTAATATAAATTCTCGACCGCGAAATAGTTAGTGCAAATCCTAGACGGCGTAAGTTAAGTGAATTTTCACTACATACCTTGCGACCGCTCCGCGAATTTTGCCTTGTTATCCTGTAATAATTCTGGATATTTTAATTATAACATTCTTTACACTTCATAGTGATTTGAATTTATTAAATTCAACTTAACCAGCTTTCACATTCAAACGTGCATATGTTTTACTCTGCCCTGTTGGTATGGCGCTAGGGAAGTCGGCTGCCATAACCTTGGACTGGACTTCAAATCTCGAAGAAAGTATAGATGTTATTAAGTTATGCTCTGGTTTCTCTTCATCCTACGAGTTAATCTGTCGCCTTTAATACACTTTTTACAGCACGGAAGCGCTTAAAATACATTCAAGCCTAAGTCCTTTCAAACAGTTGGTGACAGGAGAAGAGGGTTGAGAGACCATAGGATCCATCTACCAGAGATTGCTCCTTCAAAACCAGTTAGATAGATTCAAAACTGGTTAGGTGGTAGATAGCCCTCGCATGCTTTATCATAATCAAGTAAAATAAAACCAAACTTTAAAAACTGGCATGTAGCTGGGTAAGTTTGTACTGTCACTTACTTATAAAGTGACCAAGGCCTAAGCAATCCTTGCCTCTTGATCATAGTAAAATTCTTGAACTTGGTCTGATATTACTGTCAGAAAAGTAACATAAGTTCCAACAGGCATATATTTCAAGCAATCGAAATATATATTTCACCATTTGAAACGTATTCATTAAATATAAGGTAGTAGTAGGTATTAAACGTGTCCCTGGCTCTCGCCATAGCATTGCCCTTCTGGAATCGTTCTGGATGTTAAATCAAGATTCATCCGTAAACAGCCCGGGCCTGTCTGCTCTCCTGTCCAACTACGAAGTTAACAAACCCAATTCTACCACTCTGTGACATGCGATAGGGACACAGGAATACAAACTGCAGGTCGACGGGAGTATAATCTATCTTCTTGCAGTCGACGGACACAGTTCGGCGGGTATGGGCCGTCCTGCAGCAGCCGAAAGATGTGACGCCAGCTGTAGTGCCGTTAGTAATCTACAGCGTCTTTTGCATATAGCAACATGAAGTCATCATCTACCATTGTGATAATCCTCCGGTGTCCAGACCCACATCGTCTAAAGGGGTTTTGATCCCTTTGATAATAATTCTACAGCCTATTGATGACAATATGATGCTCATTCAGCTCTCTCGCAACAGCGGTTTGTTTTGCGCCCAGCTTGCAACATTCCGACAGCCTTCCGACAACATTCCGACAGTCTTTTTAGGACTTTAGTTAGCGAATTCCTCGAGATAGTAGATCGAAGTTTTCAGAAAGCAATGTGAAATATTTATATTATTTATATAATAAATAAAAAAAAATGCTTCGAATACAAGCTAAATAAATTTTTCTTTCGGAAAAAAAAACTTTTCAAATTTCGCCCCAAGGTTCTTCGATTCGAAAATGGCAGCTATTTACACCAAGAATGTTACACAAAATTTTTAACTTGCCCAAATTCGATAGATTGGGCTGCAATGAAAATGTTTTCGGCTAATTTAAAAGAAATTTAAATAATACAGGAAAATTAAAAATACAAGAGCACATGCATTTAACATTGAGTAAAAGTTTATCTCGGTAAATCGTACTTAAATTAAATAAATGGGTTGATAATCTGCTTTGTCGTTGCTATCGGGCCATGATAAAACTCGTTCCTGGACCAAATCTTGACATGCGACAAAAAATGTATCATGTATGATAACCGGAGAAGAAAACGTAGTTATTCGACTTCTGATTCGGTCTCATTGGCCGCTAAACCGGACATTCACCAAAAAAAAGTAATGCTGTGCATTTGGTGGACCAGAACTGACATAGTCCGCTACGAATGTTTAGAAAACGAAAAAAACATAATAGCCGAACTCTATCGTCATATTTGCAAAGAATTTAACCTGCGCTGCACAGAAGCAGTTAACACCGATTAATAGACCAGGAGTTCTCCTCCTGCACGTTAATGCCGGACCTCATACGGCAAAAGCGATCGAAGGGGTGATCAAAGCACTTAAACTGAGAAGTTCTGCCTCAGTCATCCTATTCCTCGCACATCACTCCATCGGACTATTACCCGCCTTTAGCCATGGGTAACCACCTGAGAGAACAATTTTTGTAATCCAAAAAAAGAATTTTTGCAAAAATGACATCCATAAGCCTATCACTCGTTGGCAACATAGTCAATGGTGATTATTTCTAAGAATAAAAGGGGTGTTTAGGATTGTGGGCCTTCTTGACTTATGACAATCCCCCTTAATGCGACCATGGAGATGATCTATCTTCCCTTGGGCTCTGGCACGACCAGGTTTGTGATTTTATCCCCCCTGTGGCGAGACCGTCAAGGTACTGAACCTAGTCACTGCAATAAAGGACTGTCGAAGGGGGCCGCTGCATGATGTAATGTGCAAAAATAAAAATATACCATCATGCACAGTTAACCTTGACTTAAATTACATAAAATTTCATCTAAGGTTATGGAGTTCTGTTTATTTTTACTAATAGTTATTTTATTTTCTGAGACCTTCCTGAATTCTCGTATTTCCCCTCGAGTTTCCTCCTCAGGATGCAAATGAAGTAGGGTGAACAAGAGTGTGATTTCGCTATTGTGAGCGCTCGTTTGTTTCTATATATATATGTTCTAATAGTTTCTACCAGCTGTTAATCTTAATAGCGGATACCCATCCTTGCCTAAGAGTTAGTATCCTTCCGGTGTCGGTTTCTGAGTCAACCTATTAGTTTAAATTGAATTGTGTAGTGTCACACTACTCTTTATCGTTAAATTACTGTTACATGATCCTTTACACTCTCACCTCAATGGGTCAATGATTTGTGTAAGTATGTAAATCCGTGCCTTTGTTAAATATTTTGTATTAAATACTTAAAAGAAGATTTTGGTATGAAGTATTTAACGTAAACCGTTTCTTGGTTGTGTTCATCCTCAATTTTATGCGAGAAATCGCAAGGGTCACGCTTAGGTAGATCTAGTCACATTTTATGACAGCCAAGCGTACCAGATCCTACAAGGTAAACTTGCGAAAATAAAATATACTATCACGCACAGTTATAACTGACTTAAATCAAAATTACACAAACTTTTATGTAAGGTAAACTTGCGAAAATGGAATTACCGAATGTATACTGAATCCCTTATAATATGCCACTTATGCTAGAAATATGTACAGACTTTTCTTTTTATTTTAATCTTCTTATAACATTTTTCTACGATGCTACGGCATTAATCCTCCACAAACCCTGGTTGCTATTTCACTTGGCATAAAATTTTAATCTTCCATCCGGCCAATCCCGAAAAGTGTTACTATTTCCTATAATCAGACTTTGTGCTATTTCAGCTTAAGATTACTTATGCTTAATTTTAAATTTTATATCCTTCATTTACCTCCCAGACGATTTGACAGATAGCTAGACCGTATGGAAGATTAATGCCTTGTCCATTTTATGGCAAAGAAATTAATGTTTATACTGGTTTTTATTCAATCCGAATTTGTTTTATTTGTTTATTTGCTGTTGTGCTGTTTATTGTCTATGTATGAATGAAAGTCAATAGTAAGTCACAGAAGGCAATTACAAAATAACCTAACGAAACGCTCACCTGAAAACTATTCTTTTTTCTCAACATAATCTTCATAACATTTATATACTTTTACCACCGTTTTATTACTGCTCCAATACCAGTTGCATGAAATTCTTTGGTTCTAATGTGATTGTCCTCTGAAGTCCTAATGTGGCCACATTAGGACTTCATCTTGAACATCGTCATCACCTACAAAGCGTTTGCCTCCAAGATGATAATTTCTTTAGTGGACCAAACAGGTACTACTGCTCTTATTATTACAGTATACAGAACATTTCTTGAATCAATCCCCCCACCTTCTTCTTCAGTCTAAACAGGCTTTTCCATTCGAGTTTTCTCGTCGCGAACTTTAGAGCAGCTTTGAGGAAATTTCACGATCATTTGGGCACGACTTTACCAGACAAAAGCTTCATTCCATAAAGAAAAAAATGTATTCCCTTATGAATATCTTTCGCACGAAATCCTTGTGCACCCTCAAAAAAGGGATAACATCACGCTGTTGCTCTCTTGTATGGTCATCGAGTTTCATAGCTATTTTCAAACTGAACTCCACGAATGTAACTGGTACTTAGTCACTAATGAAAAGAACATTGTAGGGTTTATCTTAATTTTATTAACAGTTATTTTAAGTTATGCACTTATCCTATCTTTCTAGTTTCAACTTATAATTTCCTACCAGAATATAATTTCAGAAACGCAGTGAATGCAAATGAGTGAGAATACTCGATGTTTCACTGACTTCGAGAGAGAGCGTCTGATTTCCGAACTAGGGCGCGTTTGCCTTTTGGCTACGTCTCTCTTAGATATTGCTGTGATCGGCTATACTCTAGGCCCTTGCTTGGCTTCGCCGATTTAATTAATATTTAGGGGCCAACTACTTAGAATCCTGATAGCTTCGGCTATATCTTTCAGTCAGCTTTAGTTAAGCTTAATTAGTTTAATTTCATAATTATTTAAATTCAATCCCAAGTGGATGCTTTGTGTACGTTCCGAGTTAGAAATTCGTTATATTTATTCTAAGAAATAAAGGGTAGTTAACCCTTCTTACGTCTTACGTATTTGTTCACACACTTAAGCGATTATTCGCTTACTAATGTTTTGTGGGGTTCAAGGTTTTGAACACTGAATAAGTCAAACCCCACAAACATCATGAAGTAGGGCTGTTTTGCCACCTGTTAACATGCATGGGAAGTACTTACTGCTATTTTCAAAGCTATCATGCCAGTTTGGGTCATATTTAAGAGCTTTGCCTTGTGCTTTAATGCACGTCTTGTATCGCGATTTTTATCTGGTTTCATATTGTATTCAACATATAAACTTCCTTCATCTGTTTATGGCAACATTTATAAATGCTCATAAAAGTATTATATTATTTGTTTGTATAATTGTTTTCTCTTTTTAAAGAAAATGTAATATTGTTGCCATATACACTCACGTTTGTGAAAATTGCAACACCAAGAAGGAATCGTCATAATTGAATGCAATTTAATACACAGTTGAGTGGTAGTGGTACAAATAAATGATTAAATGTTCAAAGCAAACAAACAAGAACAAGAGATCAGAATCAGTATTTTGTGTGGCCACCACGCGCCGCAATAAGTGCTGCTACACGACGTGGCATGGAGTCAAACAAAGTTTGAATGTCTGACTGAGGAAGAGCATTCCATATCGTTTGTACGCGTACCCAAAGTTCGTCTGCAGACGCAACAGGACGAGGATCACGAGCAAGACGCCGACCAATGACATCCCACACATGTTCAATTGGCGACATATCCGGGGAACACGCAGGCCAAGGAAGAAGCTGTACCTGCTGCGCTGCAAAGAAGGATTTAACAATCCGAGCAGTATGAGGGCGGGCATTGTCCTGTTGAAATACAGCGCCTGGCAAGCTTTGAAGGAAGGGAACAGCTTCGGGCTGTAGAACTTCACGGATATACCGGTTGCTGTTCAGATTGCCCACAATTCGTAGCAATTGAGATCGTCTATGATATGCTATGGCGCCCCAGACCATAACTCCGGGTGTTCGTCCACTGTGGCGTTCGATAATGCACTCCGGAAGGTGGCGTTCACCGGCATAGCGTCTGACACGAATGCGGCCATCATGGTACCACAAATTAAAGCGGGATTCGTCAGAAAACACGACATGCTGCCAATCAGCACGCCAGTCTCTATGCTGATTGGCCCATTGTAGCCGCAGGCGGCGATGGTCGTGCGTTAGGGGGATCCTGTATAAAGGAGTCCGTGCGCGCAGTCCACACTGCAGCAGACGTCTACGAATTGATGAAGCACACAATGAAACACCTGTAGCTATTGACCACAGTGCTGCCAATTGTCTAGAGGAAGCTGTACGGTCCGTCCGCGCCATGCGGACCAGGTGTCTATCATCGCGAGCTGACGTCACATTTCGGGGTCCACTCCCGGATTTCCGAGTTGTCCGACACTCGTCCGTCCACTGCTTCCAAACGCGCATCACTGTGCTGCTGTTACGCTGCACACGAGAGGCTACTGCACGATACGACAATCCAGCTTCACGAAGGCCGATGATTCTCCCTCGTTCAAACTCTGTAAGTTGTTCAAATCTCGCTCTCTTTCATCGACGAGGCATAAGTACAGATTGAGTTAACGTTTACCACTAGCAGATAACCACCGATAACCATACACGCCTCGCTACAGCCGTCTATTTATTCGGATCCATCAGCCGTTCAGAGGGCGCTGCTCAGCATACGCATGCGCTACGGATTTGCAATTCTAATCATTTGCATATCATGCGCTACTTTGCATTTCCTGAAAATTTCAGCTCACTCGCGTAAGTCCTTCATGGTGTTGCAATTTTCACAAACGTGAGTGTATATTTGCCACATTATAGCCTTTCAAGGCTATGTGCCATTAAAACTGTAGTAACGTTTATTTCAATTAACATGTTACTCCTTATAAGAAATCTTCCCTCCATTTCTACTGTTTCATCTACTCCACCATAAAATGTAAATTAAAACCCTCTGACCGGCCAGGGTTTTTACTAAGAAAGCACAAATTTCCCAAAAATACTATGACAAAAAATTATTTTCTTAATTTTAATGTAAAAATATCCTGGTATTTTATACCTGAATTGGTGCACTTTTAATATATTGCCTTAGTTGCTTTAACATTCTTTAATATGCACGTATATATACGTTCTTACACATATCGCAAAAAATATTCTAGGCCGTATATATACGGCCTTGCCGTTTAGAGGGTTTTTAACAAGTCTAAATAACTAGTTTAATTTAAGTATAGAAACAAAGTTTGGAAACTTAGCCCGAAGGGCTGCAACACCGATTCAACCGAGTAAAATGCTGTTCTTACTGTTGCTCAGTTAGCTTTCGTTTATTGTAAGCAAAAAGGAGCTTTACACTGAGTCAGGGTTTTAGGTTTTAATAGTTGATCTCTTTAATATTCGTAAATAATTGAACGAGTATAGTATTATCCGGGCTACAAGCAACCTGATGTTCAGTTGTAGTTAATCTTCTTAGTTTTAAGTTAGAGCTGAAGTAATGATAAACATTTTGTTGCTTTTCTAGATATCATTTTATGTCACAGGTATCTAGATTAAGACGTGATAAAAAGTTCATTTGGCAGTCTAGTAAGATAATTCATTCTTAAGGTAAAGTGTAATTAGCCCATAACTTCATAAATCCATAATCCACCAACATTCCTACAACTAATTAATGAAATGCATTTTTTATGCTATATTACGTACTTTGGTACAGAATAATGATTTGGACACCGAGTAACAACGAATTCTTTTACTGAGGGCTGACATTCGTCTTGGTAAAATATCGAATTTATCTTTCACAATATAACTGTTAATTATTTCATAAACTCAGCAGTTCATGAGCAAAATCATGCTTTTCATAATTTAAGTCGATATTTTGTTTTGGAGTAATATAATAAATTACTCAAAAATAAAATATAACCTTCACAAAAAATAATCAATTGGATGGATAATAAATTAAGTTAATTAATTATATGTTTATATATATATATATACGTCATAATTTCGAAGCACAATCGTGATAGCTGAGTAAGGCAAGAGGGAGAAGTTGATACCAAGCTTGTAAGGATTTTAAGTTTGACTAACGCTTATTTTATTTTAAAACTTTACTATCATCTCTTATTTTCAACTTCCGGCCAGAATTAGAGCGTGAATATGTTTATGTAAATTATACTTGCTGACGCTTAAGTATTTAAGTTGTGGCTTTTTGCCAAGAGCAGAAAAGAAGGAGAGAGAGTGAGCCGTCTTGCCACGAGCTTGCCATCAGTTACTGTCCAGCTTTAAGGCCAGAGGTTTTAGTCCTCTTGAAAGCTAAAGACGTGTAGTTTTCCACAGTTTGCGTACTACAGACAGTAATTTAAGAGGCCAGTCTTAGTGTTAGTCATCTGGGTAAAATATTAAAAGTTAGCTTTTATTTAAATTTTAGTTAGTTAGTAGTCTTATATTTTTACGTTCAGACCACGAGTGGTTGGTCTTTGTATCCCGAAGTGCGAAAGCGCCTGTGAAATCGTGGAAAATAAAGGGTAATTTTAACCCCTGTCATCTTGTCGTCTTAGCTATAACTTCATAGGACATAGTTTGCAGTCAAACTCACTGTCTAGTTAGGACACGTCATGTTCGCCAAGCAGACAAAAAGAAAACAAGTCCTGATAAGCTAAGTTCAACTAATTATCATCTTTATTTCTAGGCACATTAGAGGCATTCTTCGTAGACAGCATATTTATTATAAACAATAACAATAATTTCTTGTATACACCGGTTAACAGGGGCGACAGCATCGGGGATATTTTAGCAGTTGCGAAAGCTAGGAAAGAAGCTATCGAAAGAAGTGACGTAATTAGCTCCCCATAATATTTATACCAGAGTAGGTGCGATTCCAGAGACAAGCTGTGATTGATTGATATAAGTTTTGGTTGCCCTTTTCAGTAGCGTTATGTGACGTAGAAAAATTTCGAATTTGGGAGAAAGGAGGAATTTAGGGGGAAAGCACTAAATTTTGAATGTTAATTTTGAGGTTGCCAATCATTTTTTAAAACAGCTATCATATTTTGTTATACCTTACATATATATGTATATATAATATTTAATCCACCCAACTGATTATTTTTATGAAGCATTACTGCAACTGATAGAAGATATTTCTAGTGCTACATATTATATATTTCAGGGTAGAATTGTTCCTTTTTATGCATTCTAATTAATGTAATTTATAATACATATAATTTATAATTTTTATGGTAATTTGTACTGTTAGTATATTCATAAAAGATTTTTTAAAGCCGTATGTATGTTAAGTTCGTAAGCACCGCCTACTGACAGATTGTCTACATGGTTTTATTTTCGGCAGAAATTGCAGACATCTTAAAAAGAAACGTGGAACCAATAAAAATAAATAATCTTCGTTTCATCTTTAAAAGAATTTTTTTTCTCATTCACAAGAAGTTAACTTTCCTTTATATAATAATCTTATTATTTTGATATTCTTTAACTTTTAAAAACTTCTGCCATTTGCTCAAAAGTATAATTTAACACTTGACGGCTACTTGTAAATCTATCTTAAACAGATTTCCCGTCATGCACCACGTTTTGATAAAAATGTTGACAACACCAGGTTTTCTGATCAGCAGGCGATGGAGAAAACGGAACCAAAGCAAACAGACAAAACTGATAAGACTTGTACAAACAAATTTACACCTGTTAGATGTTCGTCTACCGAAACGAAAAACAAAATTTTTCTTTCTTGGTCTTTCCGTAATCTTTAAATCAGTTATGTCCAAATTTTAATTTGACTCTAGCCAATGTAGAATTTAAAAAAATTTCAGAAGCCGTAATTATATGTATATTGCACTTTTAGCCTTTCACTTACTAAAGTATATAATGCACAAAGTATAAAAATATGCGATGTAGTATGTTAAATAATGTGTTAAAGAAAAGTCTATATGCACTCTTTATACTACTATTTATGAAAAATTCAATAGGATGCAAATTAAATGCAGCAAATGCATTATTTTAATATCAAACCTGACACGGTATGTCTTCTGTGAATTCACGGTACTTTGGTACATAGGATGTTATGGGCAAATTCACGCAATCATTCTGATACTATTCTGTTACCCTGGATTCGATCTCTGATTTTAACAAGTCGAAAAACCACTTTCGCAATGGTAATTTGATCCAAAGCGAGAATTTAACCTTTCAAAAGTTCCTTTTAAGACTGAATATTTTTTTTATCTACGAGTATCCAAAAATGTGTTTGTGATATTCTTGTCTTTAATTGGAAATCATTCTCAAAATTAATTGATTCCATTTCCATATCAGTAGACTTTTTCAATATATTTGCAAATTGTTGCGATATTTCGGAAATATTAATACAAAAAATGGATTTGAATTGAATGAAGCAATAGACTGAATTGTACGAAAACCAGAACATCTAAGTTCGAAATTATTTTTAAGTGCGATGATATTTTCAGAATATTCATTTGTTTCAATATATTAGTATTTTTTTATGTGATTCTCCAAATTTGGTAAACTGCTAAAAGTTACATTCCCTTATTTGGAATATTCACAAATTTAATTTTGATTTAAATGCGTTCATACTTTCTATTAATTCAATAATGTTTCTCACATTGGCCTCAAGTTCAAAATTTAGTTCATTAAATTTTTTTGGTTGTTATGTCTCTAAGAAAGGCTAAATCAGGTAAACCAGCAACGATCATTAGGTTATTCATAAGTTTCGTTTCTGGATTCTAAAAATATTTTTATCTCTGAAAGAAGCTCTAAAATTCGTTATAGAACTTTTCCCTTACTAAACCATCTAATATCAGAACGTAACATTAAACGTTACATACTCAGCATCAAGTTCGTCAATTAGTATATTGAACATCTGCTCGGAAGAGATCTGGCACATATTTACAATTTTTATAACCGCTTTCATCACATGTTTTTAACTCAAAACTTTTGTACACTGAGAAAAAAAGGGGCGGACAATTCTATATCTACCGTTCTAATGGCCCGATTGACGAATTTCAACTTGCGTTTTTCATGTCTCGAAAGCGCGACTTAGGATATATATTAGATTTATATATTGCATTGTTCTAATATAAGTATTTTGAATCAAAATCTGACTTTTCTGAAATGGCATGCCAATTTTTTCTGTACTTCGACTCACCACTAAAATTATGCCAAACTGACAAGTTTTGTAAAAGTAGCACGAGTATTTTTTTAAAAATTAGCTCTCAAAATTTTAGCTTCTCAATGTTAATGGAATTTGATATATATTTATTAATATCTCTTTTTTTTATTAAACTTACTTAATTCTTTCTTCCAGAATTCGAAATTTAGGCTTAATTCAAATATAATTCGCCCATTTTTTATGATTTATTTAAAAAAATTTTATTTTTAAATATTTTTTATGAATTTTTCGAAAATATTTTTGCATCATAACCTATAAAGTTTTTAACATCTTCTTAAAGTAGATGTATTTCTAGGCACACCTGCGAAGAAATTAGAATTTTTATTCAGCATTTTCTAAGATATACGTGAATTTACATATTGGAGCGTTTTGAAATTTGCCGTATATGTTATAAGCGATAATAAAGCCAAATGTGGTTTACGCTCTTTGCTAAAATTATTTGAAAGTATGAACGATGACTTTTTCCCGCTCGTGTACAATGAAAAATGGGAAATGGAAATAGGTTGCTATAAATTAAGAAGTGCGCCAAGTGTATTATTCTTGGGGCAAACTGAAAAAAAATAAGCCAAGATAAATTTTTAAATTTCTCCATAACTTCGATCGAACTTTGCATCGATCGAGTGCCTTAAAATTTCCCACTAAGGAACATAAGGCATATGTTAGGAAAACAGAAACACGTAAATCTTATATTGCCCAATACTGTTAGTCAAAAAATAACATTCTCCATTTCCTGCAGCCAAAATTATTCAAAAAACATCTTGCGTTGGAGAATTAGAATTTCAAGGGACGTTTTACATTCACAAAAATCTTTCAGTTCTATTTAACGATCTCCTTTCCAGTCTGTTTTTAACCTCAGCTTTATTAGAAATTATTTTATAGTTTTTTCCACTTTCATCAATAGATGGCGCCAGTAGTTCGATTTCTTTCCTCTCTTTGTTATCATCTGAATGCAATCTTTTCTTTGGCTATTTGCACTTCTGCAGATGAAAAGGTTGATTCTGTACTCAAACCTTTGAATCTAGTCCTGTAAATTTCTGACTATTACTCTGGTTCTTGTTGGCTTAACCCCTCCCATAATCGTTATTCGATGCATTATTTTAACTTAGATTTTTGAGCTTGTATCTCATTGTTTAGTCCATCAGGTGCATATTTATGACAGATTGTGAGTAATTATTCTGTAATTTGTTTTACCCTTACGTCCGTTATCTTCCTTTAGAAGTTTCATTGCCAAATTATGCTTTTTGCAGTTTAGTTCACATCGTCTAACAATAAGCAATTGCATTTTTATATGCATGTCATCAGCCTGATCAATCAAGTTTAAATTTAATTCCATTAAAAGGATTAAGATACTTTACGGCCAAGAGCAGCATCTTTTTGATTTTAAGTTGATGTTATCAACTGCATCGAAAAAGGTTAGATTAAAAGGATCTTTCAACACATCAACTGAAGTCTTGCACACTTCTCCAGTGCCAGAATAATTTTTACTTACCTTGGCAACTTATGTGAACTAAATTGAAGCTATGGAAAATACCCTTTGATGATATATTGGAGCAGTCCATGCCTATGGATGATGTGTTTTATTGCATGGTAAGCTACTTCTATCTGATTAGCAAAAAGTATTTTAAGTTCTTCTTATATTGCCGAAAAAAATGCTACTTAAGGGTTAACCTTAAGAAAACCAAAATTCGCCAGAAATAAGTGAATAGATGCCAACTTTAGCATCATAACACAAATTGATGGCTGTTACAAACCGATCGCTAAGTTTTAAACCGCGATTTTAATAATGGAAGTCTTTTTCGAAGTTTATAGATTGATCATGGGTTTATGGGAAATACCAAACAATGAAGGTTGCTATTAGTTTCTTACAAGACTAAATATAAAATAAAAATTTCAAAATACTTTCCTTTACTCAGTTTACTCTAATTAAAAAACATATTTCTTTCCAAACAACTACTGTTGTTAAACAAAAAAATTAGTTGTGAAAACCTTCTGGTTCTATTTCAGCAGATATTTACATACAAATTCATACTGTCTAGTTTTTTCAGCTCTATTTTCGCTTTTCTGGTATCACCTTTGCAGCTTAAGATGGAAGAAAATTATTTTAAGAATTTTCTTATCAGTTATGATTTCTATTCGTTCTAATAATTTCATCACTTTCCATTAATCTTTTAGATATTTTAATACTTAGTAAATTTAATTTCATCATTCTGATATTGGAAATTTTTCTTTCTTTTTATCTTGGTTTCCACGGTAGTATATTATCCCTCTACCAAACAAAAGTGGCTTCTTTATATTCCTGTCTGAATATGTTTTTCTACTGTGTTTACTTAATGTTTGTTCTTCACAGTACATTTCTACATAAAAACCAAGTAGACTAGTATAAGCAGAGTAAGCCTTCTCCGTATGCCCCGTACAATGAACATGAAGCCACGAAACGTCACTGTATGACGTCACGACTTAACATGGCAGCGGCCATGTTAGGCAAACTTCTGGCCGATTTTCTTTACACTCACGATTTCTTCATATATCACTGAGCTTTTATACGTTTCCCGCTCTAATTTGAATTCTTAACATAACTGATTTTCTACTTATTTTATAAAAAAAGCGTAAGGATTGTAAATAACTGTTTCAAATTTAATAAAAATCTGGTTAGATAAAAATGTGTAAATGGTAACTCAAAAGCAAATGTATACATCGTAAAACCTAAAAAACCAGTGAAAGCTTCAATGGCATTTTATGCAAATTATTCCTAAAGATATTTTTCCGAGCCTGTGGACGATAATATTTGCTCTCAAAGTTAGAGTAATTTTATTTAGCAATATGTTTCGAAGTCTTATCCGCATGCTGCATGGCGGCCATGATAAGTCATGACGTCACCCTGTTGACATATTCTTGGCTTCATTTTTGTGACTTCATTTTTGTGAATGCTTACTCCATCTATTCATCATATACTCTATCCAAGGAGATAAAAACACAATAGCTTAAAAGCTGTTGCCGACGACAAAAGTTTCTTCCGTTTCTTGATTTTAGAAATTTTTTTCTTCATCATTATAAAGCATAATTTTCCTTAAAAGCAATAGCAATTTTATTGCATTCTTCGTTTCTATTATATTAATTATTGAATTAACCTCTTGGTAACTTCAACTTCCGATTGCTTTGATAAAATTCAATTCGCTTGTCCTTATATTTTATTCGTTAGGGAATTTACAACTGTAGTGTAATGGAAGAGAAACTCAGTAAAAAATTTCTACCGATCTTTAAAGTTTCTCTCATCGTAGCATAATTTAATTTCACTAATATTACGATGACTTTACATACATTTGTGACTAACCTTTGTATCCCATGCATAAATAGTATTTATTCACACTTAAATGACATGTCATACTTAAATTTGAAATGCAAAATGAATATGATCTTTACATTTTTGATGAAAACTGTTTATATGACTACACTTCTCTTTATACTAAAGTTGTGTGTAAAGATGTATTTGTCTCAATTTCTGTGCTTGTTTTTGGAATGAATCATTAGGTCACTGCACATTGCTGTATACATTAGTTACATACACATTTCCAGGACATATACGAATCATAAAAGTATGAGAACTATTGTTTTACATATGGTAAAGTTTACATATGGTAATGAGAATTTTTAAGCTTAATTCTAGCCTTAGAAAAATCTTAAGTTGTATTGGAACCATTAATTATCTTAGGCAAAATAGATGAAAATGTTATTATGGCATTAATGATCGTAATGCAATAAATTCAACAGGTGTCTGAGCAAAGCTATAGGAAACTTATTATGCCTAATTTTAAGCTCTTTCTCCTGTTATCTAGCAATGTTGAGTTAGATACAAATCCAAATTAAAGTAATCCCACAATATGAAGAGAAAATAGGAAAATTAAAAATAAAATTAAATTCAAAACTTTTCAAAGTATTTTATTTTCTGTACTCATAAGGAGAAACATTTTATATAAAAATAATGAAACACACAGAATAATGAGGTATTCAGAGAATACTGGTGTGATGAATTTATTATAAATATGGAATATGATGAATATTTGGCATGTTTTCATACGTTTTAACCTATGGCAGCCTGATGAAAAATCCCCATCTATTTTCTTCATTTTTCCTTGAATTTATTTATACACCTCCATCAGGTTCAGCAAAGTATTGGCTGGAAAAGAGAAAAAAATTCTGAATCGATAATAAAAGGAACATAAAAAAATAGCATACAGGGTGTCCCATAGTCTACATACACTCACGTTTGTGAAAATTGCAACACCATGAAGGACTTACGCGAGTGAGCTGAAATTTTCAGGAAATGCAAAGTAGCGCATGATATGCAAATGATTAGAATTGCAAATCCGTAGCGCATGCGTATGCTGAGCAGCGCCCTCTGAACGGCTGATGGATCCGAATAAATAGACGGCTGTAGCGAGGCGTGTATGGTTATCGGTGGTTATCTGCTAGTGGTAAACGTTAACTCAATCTGTACTTATGCCTCGTCGACGAAAGAGAGCGAGATTTGAACAACTTACAGAGTTTGAACGAGGGAGAATCATCGGCCTTCGTGAAGCTGGATTGTCGTATCGTGCAGTAGCCTCTCGTGTGCAGCGTAACAGCAGCACAGTGATGCGCGTTTGGAAGCAGTGGACGGACGAGTGTCGGACAACTCGGAAATCCGGGAGTGGACCCCGAAATGTGACGTCAGCTCGCGATGATAGACACCTGGTCCGCATGGCGCGGACGGACCGTACAGCTTCCTCTAGACAATTGGCAGCACTGTGGTCAATAGCTACAGGTGTTTCATTGTGTGCTTCATCAATTCGTAGACGTCTGCTGCAGTGTGGACTGCGCGCACGGACTCCTTTATACAGGATCCCCCTAACGCACGACCATCGCCGCCTGCGGCTACAATGGGCCAATCAGCATAGAGACTGGCGTGCTGATTGGCAGCATGTCGTGTTTTCTGACGAATCCCGCTTTAATTTGTGGTACCATGATGGCCGCATTCGTGTCAGACGCTATGCCGGTGAACGCCACCTTCCGGAGTGCATTATCGAACGCCACAGTGGACGAACACCCGGAGTTATGGTCTGGGGCGCCATAGCATATCATAGACGATCTCAATTGCTACGAATTGTGGGCAATCTGAACAGCAACCGGTATATCCGTGAAGTTCTACAGCCCGAAGCTGTTCCCTTCCTTCAAAGCTTGCCAGGCGCTGTATTTCAACAGGACAATGCCCGCCCTCATACTGCTCGGATTGTTAAATCCTTCTTTGCAGCGCAGCAGGTACAGCTTCTTCCTTGGCCTGCGTGTTCCCCGGATATGTCGCCAATTGAACATGTGTGGGATGTCATTGGTCGGCGTCTTGCTCGTGATCCCCGTCCTGTTGCGTCTGCAGACGAACTTTGGGTACGCGTACAAACGATATGGAATGCTCTTCCTCAGTCAGACATTCAAACTTTGTTTGACTCCATGCCACGTCGTGTAGCAGCACTTATTGCGGCGCGTGGTGGCCACACAAAATACTGATTCTGATCTCTTGTTCTTGTTTGTTTGCTTTGAACATTTAATCATTTATTTGTACCACTACCACTCAACTGTGTATTAAATTGCATTCAATTATGACGATTCCTTCTTGGTGTTGCAATTTTCACAAACGTGAGTGTATTTTAAAATTCACGAAAATTGGATGAATTAGTAGGATTGAACGCAGTTTGCGAAAACGCTATTCTCATGAAGGGGGACATTTTTTTTTGGTAAAGAAAAAAAATGGTTAAAACTTTCGTGCAGCAACAAGAAATATGTAAATCAGAGTCTGATAAATTGCAGGTTTTACGATTAACAGCTCATTTCTGTATTTTTCTTCTACGTGCTTGTACGTAAAGTTTGAATTCGAATGCTGACTTAAGTGGATAAAGCATTATTAGTCAAGTTGTTTTATCCCAGCCAAGAATCGCCGACTGCAGCTTTATGAAGGTTTCGGACATAGAGCAGATGGAAGAAAGGTTCAGGTCCATTCGCTCTTACCGGGCTGACCTGCCTGGTACGACGTTTCGAAGAAACGAGAAGTTTGTGTCATCGCCTTCGTAGCGGTTGAACCGGACCAAAAGTGCCGTTCATAATGGGGTTTATCTGAGCTAACGGCCGTTCATAATGGGGTTTATCTGAGACAACTCACTTAGCCGACCCATCTCCAAGACCAGTCTTTCCCCATAGCACAACGAATTGAAAAATCTGAACTGCACGCATAGCGGAGCTAGTCGACGCATAGAACTGACTCCGTTAACTGAGATAAACCCCAGTCTGAATGGCCCTTGTGCAGTTCAGATTTTTCAATTCGCTGAGTTATGAAGAAAAACTGGTTTTGGAGATGGGTGGGCTAAGTCAGTTGTCTCCGTTAGCTCAGATAAACTCTAGTCTGAACCGCCCTTTAGGTCCGTACTTCCAATGTGGCTTCGCAGATTGACGCTCTAAGGGATCAATTATGTGCGCTTTCTCTTTGAAGAAAGTTGTGCAAAAGCTGGTTGGAAGACGTTACTGGAAAACGCTACTTGCAGCTGCTGCAGGAGAAAGTGATACGTACTTATTGGAACATAATGTCCTTGACGCAGCGATGTTCATGCAAGACGGGGCACATCCTCATATCACAACCGAAGGGATAACGTCCCTAAGAACTTTTCACTGAAGAGCGATTAATTAGCCATCATTGTAGAAATGAGTGGCTCCGTCGCTCGCAGGACTTAACACCACTTTATTTTGGACTTTAAGACTCCATCACTTTATTTGACCACGCCGGACTTTAACATCACTTTATTTAAAAAAAAAAACTAATAATGTCTCTACAGTGGCAGCCCAACTGAAAGGTGGTAGAAGATAATTCGTTACCACCAGGATTTGGCGATTGGGTTTCCTAATCCCCAGTCGCCTTTAAAAGGGGGAGTATATAAAGTATTTTCTCTCTTCTTTCTGCACGCCTTCGTGATGTAACGGTAGCACACTTGGCTCGTATTCGACAGATCCAGGTTAGAGTCGCGGTGAGGGAATTGCACGTTTTTCATGTTTCCTGCTTCCAAAATCATAATGTCTCTACAATGTCAATTTCAGAGAGCACCGCAATAGCCCATCTTCTTTGGTTTAACGGATGCCATTCGTCCCCAGACCTCTTGCATCCATTCCGATATACTACATGTTGCAGTTAACAGTGTTGTAAGTCGCTTGCCATCTGTAATTTGTGGTGATGGCGGACACATACAATAAGAGTGATATGTTTGTAAACATTTGCTTGCATGCAAATAATTATAGTATTCCTTGAAATATATAATCTGCTCTCGGACAGCGCCCTCTATCGACGAAAATTGTATCTATTTTTTCTTTACGAAAACATATCTCTTCATATGAATAACTGATTTGCAAACCGCGTTCAATTCTACGAATTCCTTTAATTTTTATGAATTTTTTAAAATATTTACCAACATATGGGACACCTGTATATTTAAATCGCTTCTAATTTCATGTTTTTTATAATAAAGTAAAAATTTTGATTTAATTAATAAAATATAAAGGACTAAAAATGAAATAAGAGCAAACCGTTAACGTGATAACACGAGACAATACCTGAAGAGATTATGTTTTAGTTCCACTTACGTGTAATATAAAAATACATTTTCGGGACTTTAATTCTATATAATTGTAACATAAAATTATGTTTCAGCTGCCTAGAACGAAAATAAAACCTTCAGCCACTTTATGAAGTGCAAATAATATTCGATCTTTAAATAAATTCTAAATATCTGTTAGCCAGTTTGTCTCGATTTCTCATCCCTCTCCCCATTTATTCACTATCCCCATTTATTCACACTTAAATGCCATTTCGTTTTTGTTCGTTGTTCCGTACCTTCGTTCGTTTCGTTTTTCTTCTCCATTTTTGTTTGTAAGATTGCTCATTCCAGGAAGCAGAGAGTATACATAGATTAAATTAAAATAAAACTGAATAATTAAATAAAAAATAAAAATAAAAATCTTTAAGGTGATCCAAAATGGTTTTTTAAGGTATTTTACGCTCTCGCTCAGCTCGCAATCTACCAGTTTGCTCTTACGCTCACTTCTGCTAGCCCCCCCCCTTTAATTACTTACTAAGCATCGTTT
Organism: Stegodyphus mimosarum; assembly: GCA_000611955.2. NCBI lineage: Eukaryota > Metazoa > Arthropoda > Arachnida > Araneae > Eresidae > Stegodyphus > Stegodyphus mimosarum. The sequence goes on along the minus strand of KK115066.1, from coordinate 34,808 downwards.
TTTTCGCAGTTACGCCACATAAGTTAGTTCAACAACAGAATCAAAAAAATTTTTTAAACCTGCAGAGCAGCGCATGTTTACTGCTAAATTCCCGGTGCAGTGTTAAGTGTTGGAATACATTTATTTCAGTCTTTTCTCAGTTCATCCCATGAATATTCAGTTTTCTTAGCAAGATGGCTAACAGTTTTCTTTTGCCTTTTTATTATTAACTTTTTATGTGTTGACTTCATATATTAAATATCACATTTTTCGCTGTTACGCTACATAAATTTCAATTTGACAGTAAAATGACAAAATATTTAAAGCAACATATCTTTAGAATTTCTGACAGGGTAATAGAGGTTGTTATACATATTTTTATATTCATGATATTATTTATTTAAAACCTAACCTTTTGTGAGGCCAGTCGCCTTAAATAATTATCATAAAAAGGTATATAATAATTTTAATGACCCCAGCTTATGTAATTTCTTAAAAATATTGAATATTTCTAATTAGGTATCTCACGATTTTAATACATGTTCATTTAAATATATCATATTAAAAACTGAAAAAAATATTCTTAAGAAGTGTTTATTGTTTTTAAATAGCTTAGTTTATTGCTCAGTAACCTTCCAGATTAAATTCGAAAGTATCTTGGGCTTTACTGGATGGCAACATGCTGTATCGCGGAAAATAAAAGTATTTTAATCCCTACTAAAGCAACATAATGCTTTTATACAACCGAGTGTGTAAATCAAAATTGAAAGATAAATATATTTCATTTTTCCGAATGGCAACAGCATCGCGCGCTGGAGATAAAAATGTTTTGTTTCGAACAGTGTTAAAATTGCTCACTTTCATATCATTGAGTTTGTTAATCAAAAATTCATTCAATAATCAAAGTTTTACAAAATATGAAGTACAAAATTCGAAATCAAGTTTTAGGCTTTCTGGTGCATATGTTTGGGTGGAGGGCTACGTTGTTTAAAATTTGGTGGTCATCGTTTTTTTCCAGTGCGATGAATTTACATACACAGATGCAGATTCTTCATTATTTAATTTCATTAGAAATAATACTGAGCGATAATATATGGTGGCAACAATTTTTTAAAAGTGATACGTCGTTTTGTAGGGAACCAAAGCAAAATTCTATTTCGAGGTTTATAATCCTTTTTGGTCTAAAACTGTTAGAAAGAGTAACTTTATTGAAATAATGTAAAGGCCGGTGAAACGTTTTCTTTCCGGATGCTAATTTCAATGCCTTGCCTTTATTATGAACAGCGCTATTTGGGAATGTTATCAGTCTGAAGTATGTAATAATTTGTTCTTATTTATAGCTTGTGAAATCCCAGTAAAGTAAAGTTGTTTCGCTTTACCAAATTTTGTCGTTTTGAACTGAATTATGAAAACCTTGAAGATTTAGCAGTAAAGGTCGCAAGATCTCAAATAAATATTAGCTGACAAATATAAATTTAGGGCAAAAAATAAACAACTTTTTTTTTTCACTTTTAGGGAATAAATTAACAAACATTTTCTAGGGAATAAAGAAGCAAAAAATATTTTGAAGACAAGCTCCTTAATAAATCTTTGCTATGTTAATTTTGTCACGCCATGGTCACAGTTAATTCTAAAATCATCCATCTTTATAAAAGGCTGCACGATATAAATAGATTACAATCTTTTACGGCGTATTTTAAAGCTTTCAAAATTTATTTTCACAAAAACCTCTTTAAATGACAGTCATTTGGGAATCTCAATTTCAGCGTTTTCCATTATTTCATTTCCCAGGGAAATGATTCAAACGAATTCCTAAAACAGCATGCAAAGAATGAATATTACAAAAATAATAATTGTAATCATTTTATGAACATGTTACTCCCCAGAGAAACCACAAAATTAAATTAAAAATGGTCAAACAAGACTCTTCGAAAGCGTCTGGAAAACTCGAAGCAATAAGCGGTTACAATTTTTTAATTATTTAAATACTTTTTAAAATTCCATATTATTTAATTACCTTTGATTCTTTCCTTGTTTATAATTTGTTTCCCTCAGTTTTACTTCATTGAAACGGAAATTAAAATTCTATCCTTTTTTGAGCATAAATGATGACATTTTCAAAATCGCTATTTTTCTATCGATCGTCCTTTTTTAAACAGCCGAATTAAATTCTTGTTTTTTATATACTGGTTTCGGTTAAAAGAACAAATACATAATAAATTTCAGTCATAGCATTATGGATTTGGATTAATTTTATGGCAGTAGCTTAAAAATGAGAAATTATATGGCGCTAAACTCTTTGAAAATAAAAAGAGAAAATAATATCAAAAGATTGAACAACTGCAGTCTTCTATATAGTGCTTCAATTTTAATATCAGATAAAGAATTCAGCTTTATTATTCCGGTATTTTCTTTCAATTAAGATGTTTTGTTGCTATAATTTCTACTAATAAGTTCCGATTTTAGATTATTAGTAATATGAAGCTTTTACTTCCAAAACTGATCTACATACTTCGGAATACTCAAATTAACTCAGCGTAAAAGAATGCGAAGCTTGTTGCCAAGAAAAACCAAATATATTGATTCCATAAATTTTTTAAATTTCCTTTCCATTGATAAAATTTAAAACCAAAACTTTTTGTCAAATAAACAAATCATGTTTATCTCTCTATCATTAAAAAACTACTATAATGACCAAAAGAGACAAAAATTGCAAATATGTACCTTTACAGCTCAGCCGAACGAGTTGTTTTCTCCGCGACGGTTTCGTCCGCGATGTTTTTGCTGCGAATGTGAACCCATACTACATCACACAAGCAGACGATAAATGCAAAATCACTTCCCTGCAGTTAACACGATTTATTACAGGATATTGTCTCTTTCACAAATATTTTAATAGACACGGCGTCAGCAATATCAATCTTTATTTTCTGTGGAGATATTACTACCTCTGACCAATATCTTACCATTTTCCCACTTACCAGAGAGCACCACTTTAAAAACCCAGTAACAATACACAAGCCTTCTTCAAGCTTATGGTAAAAGTGCAAGTTTATGATCATCTGGTGGCAAGGATCGTCCAGATTATTGACAAACTTGCGAAACTCGGATCTAATCTATGCATCGTTACACACACACACACACACACACACACATATATATATATATGTGCGCAAAGAGCCATAATTGTCCTATATACACTGGTATGCAAAACGTAAGCAACAGCAGGGTTTTTTGCCATAACTCCACGAGAAATCAACTGAGAGACATGAAATGCAGAAATGAAGGTGAGTATTATGTACGTAAAGGATGACGAAAGCATCGGAACTGAAGAAGGAATACAATGCATACGGTATGGAATCAAACAAAAGCAAGCTTTATTGAAGGCATAGTATCGTCACTCATGATTGTCTATCCAAGAGGAAGAACAACAAGCAGATGTTCCGTAATATGGGATATGCCCTCCCCTCACTGCAATGGTTGCTTTGCACCGTCTCCACATACTCAGAACCAGCTGGTGCAACATTTCTTGCGGTAGGAATGCCCATTCCTCAATCTGAGTTGCTGGGATGTAAGCGTGCTGCAATGTGTCTCCCCAAAGCATCCCACACATGTTCGATGGGATTTAAATCTGAGGGAGTACGCTGGCCATTCCATTCGAGTGACATCTTCACTTTCCAGTAGCTCCTCAACAGCAAGAGTCGGATTTGGCCGTGCATTGTCATCCATAAAAATTAAGTTTGGGCCACTGGCATCTCGAAACAGACGCACATGGGGAAGGAGTACCTCCTCACAATAGCGATCCGCGGTTACAGACCCTCTGTCGAAAACGTGGAGCTCAGTTCGCCCGTTCAGCATAATGCCTCCCCAGACAAGAACTCCAGGACCACCGTTACGGTGTCTTTCCTTGATGTTACTGGGATAAAACCGGGTCCCGATCTCTCTCCGAATCAAAACGCGTTGAGAATCGCTTCTGGTACTGAACCGACTCTAATCCGTAAAGAGGACACGACTCCATTGATCAGTTGTCCAGTTTTTGTACTCTCTGCACCACTGTAAACGGTGGCGTCGGTGGCCAACTTTCAACGGGAGGTAGAGTTCAGAACCGCGGGCGAATAGGCCCCCTCTGTGAAGGCGTCTGGCCACAGTAAACAGCGACACTTGTCACCCCGTTGCTGTACAGAGTTGCTGAGCAATGGCGCTTCCTGACTGCTGTCGGCCTCTTTTCACCTGCAGGAGGATATATCGGTCATCCCCTGCAGATATCGTCCTCGGGCGGCCACCACCAACCTTTCTAACAGCTGTACCTGTGGTTTGGAACGCTTTCCAAGCGCGCGAAACGACACTTTTCTTGATTCCGAACTCTGCAGCTACACTGGTAACAGTACGCCCCTCCTGCAGCTTTCCGATCGTTCTTCCACGTGTGAAGTCGTCCAGGTGATTTCTTCTAGCCATATTTCAAGAACTGACTCATTGGCACTTGCAGCGAATATGTTGAATTGCGTTTACGTCCTTCCTTTTATTCTACTGTTGAGCTGCGCGCCGACATCAAGCGTTTTGTGTACGCTCACGTCGCCTCTGACGTTTCGTTCTTGATATTTGCTTACGCATGCCATTTCTACTGACTTACGCGTTCATTGTACTGATCTCCAGACCTCCTTTTCTGCAATTTCATGGCTATCTGCTAAATTTTTACATTGTTGCTTAAGTTTTGCACACCAGTATATATATATATATATACATATATGTAATGCTGTAATGCGTATATGAAGGAATGCGGTACTTTAATTTCCAGCAGTCGAAGGGAATTTACTGCGTAGTTAGAAAGATTGATGCATAAACCATCAAGACGTGGCCTTTTTCGAAATATAATTTTATTCCATGGTAATTCACATCAGATCATTTTGGTAGATAAGGCATTTATCCAATCACAGTCAAATACGATATTTTTTATGTACACTGGCTTTGACGATATCTTAGATAAGTAAGCATAGCAGCAAAGCGTCTTGTCAGGAGGAAAGCGTAAGCGAAAAGTGTCACAGAAATTCAAAGGAAGGGAGTTCCAAAGTTTTGGTTCGAGTTAAAAATGTTTTGGTTTACAATTATTTTGATTGGACAAGAGGTATCTGCATTGAGCTCTACGTAACATGGAAAGATCTCGAATTTGGGAGAACATATGAATTTAGGGAAAG